>CAWUFW010017159.1:0-275879 GCA_963921515.1 Calotriton arnoldi | reverse complement strand
GCCTGGCATATGCTGTCCACTAATTATAGTGGGCACCTTGCACCAGTCCAAATCGACTCTTATGGTAGATAGGTTAAAGACAACCTTATTGAAAGCTATCCTAGTGGTAGCTATGGAGAGCAGCCTTCAGGCTAAGTCTTGAAGGAATGTAAAGCAGCTTGTTTTACCAGTCTATAATCTCTTGAGTGACCAAATGAAAGAGCACCACACCAGGTATATATTCAAAATATATGTATTTATTACTAAACACACCCCTCTAGTCTCTTTATGAGGCTAGAGTTCGAAATACATAGGTTATAAGATCTTAAATCACAGTAATAGCACAAATACACGTTTGGGCCCTAGGGGCGTACCAAACCATATACCAATAAAGTGGTATGCGAACCACGACTGAACTAGACACTAGGCCTAGAGCCTCTAGAAGTGCTTGGACCACAAGGAACCACCCAAGGTAGTGACACAGGGGACCCACGGGAGACGCGTGCAGTGTAAATACACAACCGCGATACGCCGTTAACTTCTATGGAGAAAGTCGGGATCGGGAAAATAGAGGAAAGGGACACTTAAAAGAGGACTAGGACAAAACCCTTTGAGATCTAGGACTTTGAAGAGTCTCTACCCACGGGAGCACCGGAGTACTCGTGTTACCTCACCCAGGGAAGCCGGGTGCATAGGTGCCTTTCGGGGTCGGGTTTCGTCGTCGTTTCGTATGGCGATCTGCTGCAAAGTGCTGCTGGCGACCAGGAGAAAAGTGTCCGGGTGGATCCAAGAGTGGATCGGAGTTCTGAAGAACCTGAAAGCAGAGGGGACAGAGTCTGGGTCACTAGCCAGTGACCAGGAAGGCGATGGACAGATGCCCACCGATGTCGAGTGCTTCAGGTGCGGTGACGGTCGTCTTGACTCTTCAGCCACGAGGTCCGGGAGGCGTTGTCGGCGACCAGGAGCAGGATTCGGGCTGGTGCTCGATGTCTGTCGAGTGCTGAGGTGTCGGCGACCGGATTGGACCCAACAAGCCTTGGCAACGGCAAGTCTCGAGTAAGATGTAGATCGTCGATGATGCAGACCAGCAAGGTCTGGGGAACTCACCCAGCGAGGGTAAGTGAGGGCAGGCCTGGAGCAACCAGGATGCCAAGTAAAGAAAAGATTGGCCTTCGTTAAGGGCTACTAGCCAACGGGCTAGCGACCGCGAAGGAGCCTCGTGACGCCGCACGTGGAGCTGGCTTACAGGACACTCGTGGAGTGGGGGCCAGTGATCTTCGGTGCAGGTGGTGCTGGAGGCTAGGGCTACTCGGAGCCCAAAGCACGACTTCTTGGGAGACCCAGAAGATGGTGCACTTGCAAGTGTGCTCGGTGTCCAGGGGTCACGGTCTCAAGTCACCCACGATAGCCACGGGCCTCAGCTTTGCTGGGGACTCAGGGTAGCCTCGGGGAAGTCTGAGAATCCACCTCTGGTGATGCGATGACTTCGGCGTCCGACGGGAGCTTCAGTAATGCGAACCGGACAGATGCTTCTTTGGTGCCTGCCAAGCAGGGGAGTCACTCCTTGACCCCAAGGGAGATTCTTCAGTCCTCTAATCTTGTCGTAGAGCGTCGAAGGTCCAGGATTCAGTGTCAGAGTTTCGTCCAGGTATAATCTAAAGTCCTAAGGACTGGGTTCCTACCTTTATTCTAAAAATAGGGGATGGACTACTCTGTGGCCCCACCTATGGGTGGGTCAGGGCAGAGGGGTGGCTACACCCCTTTCCCTTTGTCCAGTTCGCGCCAAAGCAGGGGCTGCGAGCCCCTGATCCGGTTTGAACTGGGGTATGCACAGGGACACCAAATGTGCCCCCAGTGCAGGACTTCAAAGCACCCGAAAGTGCTCCCGCCCAGCCCCAATACACATTGTCCTGTCTGGGGAGGTGGTCACACCTCCCTGGGACAGGAAACCTATTGTCCAGGCCTCCCCTGCCGGAGTTTCGTCCAGCAGCAGGAGGCCAGACTCGTGTCTGTGGCAGCAGCATCCATTTTGTGATGCCAGGGCTCTGGAAAGAAGTTACCGGACTCGTCAGAGTTAACATGCCTTTCCCTCTAGAAGGGTGGAATGCTACCCCCGCCGCCAGGATTGGCGGGGGGTAGTATTCCAAGATGTTTGACACCAAACACGACATGTTTAGGTGCAGCCATTCCAAAGTTAGCATTTTACCGCGAGGATATAATGCGCTTAAGAGTATATGGTCAGGCTGCACTACAAACAGCATCAGAGATGGTCTCCGAACGCTGCAGAGGGGCCCTGCTCATGCAGGGGCACCCTCTCACATAGGAACCATGCACTCTGCCTTTAGGATTGATAAGGCCTGCCTTAGGAGTGACTTATAGGTTTATATGTGTGTATGCTTTTAGTGATATAGGTAACCTATACCACAGTAAGGGGTGCATGCACCACCTTACCCAGGCTGCAGTAGCAGACCTGTGGTGTCAGTTTGGATGGCCTTCCAGGGGTGGCATAATATATGCTGCAGCCCCTGGCAGGCCTCTGAGGTACCTATGCCCTTGGTACATAGTATACCATATACTAGGGACTTATAAGGGCACTCCAGATCCCAATCAGTGATGTGCCTAAGGCACATGGAGACCCTTTTAAAGAGGAAACAGCTAGGCTGGGGTTCTGAATAGCAGGGCCCCAGCCAGACTAATGTCGAAAACCAGTGAAGCATCAGCAAAAAGTGGGGGTACCCATGTGAAGCAGATCCTACTCTCCTACACAACCCCCCCAAACGTAGGGACATTAAACTAACCTTGCCCAGTTAAGTCTTCATGTTCTAAGTGGAAATACCTAGAGAGTCCATCTGCATTCGCATGGTTACTCCCAGGCCTATGTTCCACTGTAAAGTCCATCCCCTGTAGGGAAATGGACCACCTAAGCAGTTTGGGGTTTTCACCCTTCATTTGTTTTAGCCATAAGAGGGGCTTATGGTCTGTCTGAACCAGGAAGTGTGTACCAAACAAGTATGGCCTCAACTTCTTCAGAGCCCAGACCACAGCAAAGGCCTCCCTCTCTATGGCTGACCAACGTTTCTCTCTAGGGGTCAGCCTTCTGCTAATAAAAGCTACTGGCTGATCCTGACCTTCTTCATTCAATTGTGACAGTACAGCCCCTACCCCCAATTCAGATGCATCTGTTTGAACAATGAACTTCTTGGAGTAATCAGGACTCTGCAGAATTGGAGCAGTGCACATGGCCTGCTTGAGGTCATCAAATGCCTTTTGACAGCTAACTGTCCACTGAACCTTTTTGGGCATTTTCTTAGAAGTTAAGTCATTCAAGGGTGTCACTATTGATCCATACCCCTTGACAAATCTCCTATAGTACCCAGTCAGGCCTAAGAAGGCTCTCACCTGAGTCTGGGTAGTGGGAGCAGTCCAGTCCATGATGGTCTGGATCTTGCTCTGCAAAGGTTGAACCTGGCCTCCACCCACAAGGTGGCCCAGGTACACAACCTGACTCTGCCCTATCTGGCACTTAGTGGCCTTGATAGTCAGGCCTGCCTTTTGCAGGGCCTGTAAAACATTCCTGAGGTGGACCAGGTGATCCTCCCAGGTGGAGCTAAAGACAGCAATATCATCTAGATAAGCTGCACTATAGGCTTCAGTCCTGTGAGAACTGTGTTCACCAACCTCTGGAAAGTGGCAGGTGCATTTTCAGACCAAAGGGCATTACCACAAATTGATAATGCCCACTAGGGGTTGAAAATGCTGTTTTGGGCTTTGCAGTATCAGCTAGTCTGATCTGCCAGTAGCCAGCTGTTAGGTCAAATGTGCTGAGATATTTGGCAGAGGCCAAAGTATCTATGAGCTCATCTGCCCTGGGTATGGGATGGGCATCAGTCCTAGTGACTGCATTGAGACCCCTGTAGTCTACACAAAACCTCATCTCTCTTTTCCCACCACTGGTGTGAGGTTTCGGTACCAGGACTACTGGACTAGCCCAAGGGCTATCTGAGGGTTCAATTACTCCCAACTCCAACATTTTCTGGACTTCAGTCCTGATACAGTCCCTGACATGGTCAGGTTGCCTATAAATCTTGTTTTTAATAGGCAGACTGTCCCCAGTGTCCACTTCATGAGTGCACCAGGTGGTCTGACTGGGTGTCAGTGAAAACATATGTCTAAACTGATTGAGGACTTGCCTGCAATCAGTTTGTTGCTGGGTAGTGAGGCTGCCTGCCAAGGCTGCACCATCAACTGACCCATCGTCAGGGTTCTGTGAGAGCAGGTCAGGGAGTGGGTCACTCTCTTCCTCCTGCCCTTCATCAGTAGCCATGAGCAAGCCCATGTCTGCCCTGTCCACATATGGCTTTAGTCTGTTGACATGGAGAACCCTTTGGGGACTCCTGGGTGTTCCCAGGTCCACTAAGTAAGTGACCTCACCCTTCTGCTCAACAATAGTGTGGGGTCCACTCCATTTGTCTTGGAGAGCTGCTGGGGCCACTGGCTCCAACACCCACACCTTCTGTCCTGGCTGGTACACAGTCAGAACAGCCTTTTGGTCATGCCAGGCCTTCTGAAGTTCCTGGCTAGCCTCAAGGTTTTTGGTTGCCTTTTTCATGTACTCAGCCATCCTGGAGCGGAGACCAAGTACATAGTCCACTATATCTTGCTTTGGGGGCTTGAGAGGTAACTCCCATCCTTCCTTCACCAAGCACAGTGGACCCCTCACAGGGTGGCCAAACAGAAGTTCAAAAGGGCTGTAACCAACCCCCTTCTGAGGCACCTCCCTATATGCGAATAAAAGGCAGGGCAAGAGTATGTCCCATCTACGCCTAAGCTTTTCTGGGAGCCCTTTAATCATGCCCTTCAAGGTTTTGTTGAATCTCTCAACTAAACCATTGCATTGTGGGTGATAGGGTGTGGTGAACTTATAAGTCACTCCACACTCCTTCCACATTGCTTTTAAGTACCCAGACATGAAGTTAGCACCCCTGTCTGATACTACCTCCTTAGGAAAGCCCACTCTTGAGAAGATTCCCAGGAGGGCCCTTGCCACCACAGGTGCTGTAGTGGTCCTGAGGGGAATAGCTTCTGGGTACCTGGTGGCATGATCCACTACCACCAGGATAAACCTGTGCCCAGAGGCTGTTTGGGGATCCATGGGACCAACAATGTCAATCCCTACCCTCTCAAAGGGCACCCCCACCACAGGTAGTGGTATCAGGGGGCCTTTGTAGTGCCACCTGCTTTGCCACTGGCTTGGCAGGTTACACAGGAGCGACAAAACTCCTTACTGTCTTCAGACATGTGGGGCCAGTGAAAGTGAGGGACAATTCTGTCCCAAGTCTTGTTCTGGCCCAGGTGTCCTGCTAAGGGAATATCATGGGCTAGGGTCAATAGGAAGCCCCTGAACTTCAAAGGTATTACCAACCTCCTGGTAGCACCAGGCTTGGGGTCTCTACTCTCTGAGTACAGGAGTCCATCATCCCAATACACTGTATGGGGACCACTAGCTTTCCCAGCAGCCTCAGCAGCAGCTTGCTGTCTGAGGGGTTCAAGGGAGGGGCAGCTCTGCTGCTCCTGGCTCAGATCTGCCCTAGAAGGTCCCCCTGTCCCCAAGAACTCAACCTGGTCAGGTTCCAGTTCCTCTGGGACAGTTCCTTCTTCAGGGCTGAGATCATCCCCCTCAAGGGACTGATCTTCCTCCTGAGCCAAGGGGAAGGCACTGCCTTAACCCTACTACTCCTCCTCTTGGAAGGCACTTGGTCCATTCTTCCAGAATCCAAGGCCTGTTCAGTGCTAGACATTTTGGCTTGTGACCTGGTCACAGCAAACACATCTGCAGGGATCCCCAGCATTTCTGCATGGGTCCTGAGCTCCACTTCTGCCCAAGCAGAAGTCTCTAAGTCATTGCCAAGCAAGCATTCGACTGGTAGGTTTGCACTTACCACAACCTTCTTAAGGCCAGTTACCCCTCCCCAGGAGAAGTTAACAACTGCCAGAGTATGGTCTGTTCTGACATTGCTAGCATTGGTCACTTGGTACATCTCACCAAGCATAACTTGCCCAGGTAGCACAAGGTCTTGTGTCACCATTGTGACACTTGCCCCTGTGTCCCTAAATGCCAAAGCCTCTCGTCCATTGATTAAAGGCTGTTGTCTGTACTTGCCCAGATTACTGGGACTCATAGAGGAGGGCACATCCATGCCTCCATCACAGACTAACACAGCCTGAGTCAGTTCTCTAACTAGGTCAGAGCCCAACTCAGTTCCCAGGGTGAACCCTACTAAACCCTTTGCTGGAGCACCTCCACCAACTGTACTAGGGGGAACAGGTGCCTTAGGGGCATTGGTGGGTGCTGGACTGGAGTCTTTGGACTTGGTGCAATCACTGGTCCAGTGGGTCTTTTGCTTACAGACCTTGCACCATGGTTTTCTTTGGCCTTTACCCTTGGTAGACTGGGAATCCCCACCAGAAGAAGATTTTTGGGGGCCTGATGAAGACTTTTGATCTTTACCCTTCTCCCCACCCTTGTCAGAGTTCTTAGCATCTTGCTTCTTGGTTTCCCCACCTTGGTTCTGTACCTTCTGCTTCACCCTGGTTCTGACCCATTTGTCTGCCTTCTTTCCCAATTCTTGGGGAGAGGTCAGATCAGAGTCAACCAGGTATTGATGCAACAGCTGATTTTGACAGTTATTAAGAATCTGCTCCCTCATTATCAGATTATACAATCCTGAGAAGTCACACACCTTACTGCCCATCAACCAGCCTTCCAGAGCCTTGGCAGAACAATCCACATAGTCTACCCAGTCTTGAGTCTGTGCTTTTTGGGTGTCTCTGAACTTCAACCTGTACTGTTCAGTGGTTAGGCCAAACCCATCAATAAGAGCACTCTTCAAGACCTTGTAATTGTCAGCATCCTCCTCTCTAACAGTGAGGAGCTTGTCTCTACCTTTGTCAGCAAAGGAGAGCCACAAGATTGCTGCCCACTGCTCCTGAGGGACCTTCTGTACTTTACAGGCCCTCTCTAAAGCAGTTATCCATTTGTGGATATCATCCCCACTCTGGTAGGGAGGGACAATCTTGCTCAGGTTCCTATGGTCATAGGACCTTTCCCTATCTCTAGGGACATGGCTGCCACCATGGGACTCTAGTCCCAACTTTCTTCTCTCTCTAAGGAGATCTAGGGATTCTCTATCTAAAGCCAATTGCTTCTTCCTGATCTCTAGTTGAGTTTCCTCATACTGGACCAGTCTCTTTCTTCTCTCATGAGAGGATTCCCTCCTGTGAGAAGAAACAGAGCTCCCTATGGAGGTGCCAGAGTGGTTAGACTCCTGAGAAGGAGACCTAGACTTTCTGAGCACACTCATAATCCTTCCTGGGGGGACAAAGGTGTGGTTTTCTAGATCCTCATCTTCATCTTCCCCAGAAGGGATTGGGTTTTCCAGGTCAGGGTCATTGTCACCCTCCTGGTCAGTTTCAGAGGGGGGCTGGGGGTAGTGGTACCCCTGGCCCCTTCCTCATCTGCTGGCCCACCCTCTGCTCCTACCCCTTCAGTCTCTGAGGACTTACTAAGATCATAAGCCACCAACAACTCCTTGAGGTGTTGGGTGGTGGGACTTTGGCCTGTCCTTAATTTCCTCACGTTACATAAAGCTCTCAATTCCAAGAATTGGAGTGTATCATACTTGGAGGGTGGAAGCTCAATGGCTTCCTGCAAGGAATCTTTGGATCCTGCTTTTAAAGACATTACTAGTGTGGTGTGGTGTATGCACTACCTACTCTAGTGTGGCCTACTAAACTCTCTTGAGTTGTAGAAAGGGTTGTGCTATCCCTTAACACACAACTCTAAGTTCAGTAGAACTTACTGTTATTCTAAGCTTAAATTATATGTACCTTAGGTACCTTTAGTGGTTTTCAGTTGATCAATTCAATTGAGATTATCTGGTAAAACAATAGCAAGCTGGAATCCCACACGCTGCACACCAATGTGAGAAGTTGGCCTGGCATATGCTGTCCACTAATTATAGTGGGCACCTTGCACCAGTCCAAATCGACTCTTATGGTAGATAGGTTAAAGACAACCTTATTGAAAGCTATCCTAGTGGTAGCTATGGAGAGCAGCCTTCAGGCTAAGTCTTGAAGGAATGTAAAGCAGCTTGTTTTACCAGTCTATAATCTCTTGAGTGACCAAATGAAAGAGCACCACACCAGGTATATATTCAAAATATATGTATTTATTACTAAACACACCCCTCTAGTCTCTTTATGAGGCTAGAGTTCGAAATACATAGGTTATAAGATCTTAAATCACAGTAATAGCACAAATACACGTTTGGGCCCTAGGGGCGTACCAAACCATATACCAATAAAGTGGTATGCGAACCACGACTGAACTAGACACTAGGCCTAGAGCCTCTAGAAGTGCTTGGACCACAAGGAACCACCCAAGGTAGTGACACAGGGGACCCACGGGAGACGCGTGCAGTGTAAATACACAACCGCGATACGCCGTTAACTTCTATGGAGAAAGTCGGGATCGGGAAAATAGAGGAAAGGGACACTTAAAAGAGGACTAGGACAAAACCCTTTGAGATCTAGGACTTTGAAGAGTCTCTACCCACGGGAGCACCGGAGTACTCGTGTTACCTCACCCAGGGAAGCCGGGTGCATAGGTGCCTTTCGGGGTCGGGTTTCGTCGTCGTTTCGTATGGCGATCTGCTGCAAAGTGCTGCTGGCGACCAGGAGAAAAGTGTCCGGGTGGATCCAAGAGTGGATCGGAGTTCTGAAGAACCTGAAAGCAGAGGGGACAGAGTCTGGGTCACTAGCCAGTGACCAGGAAGGCGATGGACAGATGCCCACCGATGTCGAGTGCTTCAGGTGCGGTGACGGTCGTCTTGACTCTTCAGCCACGAGGTCCGGGAGGCGTTGTCGGCAACCAGGAGCAGGATTCGGGCTGGTGCTCGATGTCTGTCGAGTGCTGAGGTGTCGGCGACCGGATTGGACCCAACAAGCCTTGGCAACGGCAAGTCTTGAGTAAGATGTAGATCGTCGATGATGCAGACCAGCAAGGTCTGGGGAACTCACCCAGCGAGGGTAAGTGAGGGCAGGCCTGGAGCAACCAGGATGCCAAGTAAAGAAAAGATTGGCCTTCGTTAAGGGCTACTAGCCAACGGGCTAGCGACCGCGAAGGAGCCTCATGACGCCGCACGTGGAGCTGGCTTACAGGACACTCGTGGAGTGGGGGCCAGTGATCTTCGGTGCAGGTGGTGCTGGAGGCTAGGGCTACTCGGAGCCCAAAGCACGACTTCTTGGGAGACCCAGAAGATGGTGCACTTGCAAATGTGCTCGGTGTCCAGGGGTCACGGTCTCAAGTCACCCACGATAGCCACGGGCCTCAGCTTTGCTGGGGACTCAGGGTAGCCTCGGGGAAGTCTGAGAATCCACCTCTGGTGATGCGATGACTTCGGCGTCCGACGGGAGCTTCAGTAATGCGAACCGGACAGATGCTTCTTTGGTGCCTGCCAAGCAGGGGAGTCACTCCTTGACCCCAAGGGAGATTCTTCAGTCCTCTAATCGTGAGTAGAGCGTCGAAGGTCCAGGATTCAGTTTCAGAGTTTCGTCCAGGTATAATCTAAAGTCCTAAGGACTGGGTTCCTACCTTTATTCTAAAAATAGGGGATGGACTACTCTGTGGCCCCACCTATGGGTGGGTCAGGGCAGAGGGGTGGCTACACCCCTTTCCCTTTGTCCAGTTCGCGCCAAAGCAGGGGCTGCGAGCCCCTGATCCGGTTTGAACTGGGGTATGCACAGGGACACCAAATGTGCCCCCAGTGCAGGACTTCAAAGCACCCGAAAGTGCTCCCGCCCAGCCCCAATACACATTGTCCTGTCTGGGGAGGTGGTCACACCTCCCTGGGACAGGAAACCTATTGTCCAGGCCTCCCCTGCCGGAGTTTCGTCCAGCAGCAGGAGGCCAGACTCGTGTCTGTGGCAGCAGCATCCATTTTGTGATGCCAGGGCTCTGGAAAGAAGTTACCGGACTCGTCAGAGTTAACATGCCTTTCCCTCTAGAAGGGTGGAATGCTACCCCCGCTGCCAGGATTGGCGGGGGGTAGTATTCCAAGATGTTTGACACCAAACACGACATGTTTAGGTGCAGCCATTCCAAAGTTAGCATTTTACCGCGAGGATATAATGCGCTTAAGAGTATATGGTCAGGCTGCACTACAAACAGCATCAGAGATGGTCTCCGAACGCTGCAGAGGGGCCCTGCTCATGCAGGGGCACCCTCTCACATAGGAACCATGCACTCTGCCTTTAGGATTGATAAGGCCTGCCTTAGGAGTGACTTATAGGTTTATATGTGTGTATGCTTTTAGTGATATAGGTAACCTATACCACAGTAAGGGGTGCATGCACCACCTTACCCAGGCTGCAGTAGCAGACCTGTGGTGTCAGTTTGGATGGCCTTCCAGGGGTGGCATAATATATGCTGCAGCCCCTGGCAGGCCTCTGAGGTACCTATGCCCTTGGTACATAGTATACCATATACTAGGGACTTATAAGGGCACTCCAGATCCCAATCAGTGATGTGCCTAAGGCACATGGAGACCCTTTTAAAGAGGAAACAGCTAGGCTGGGGTTCTGAATAGCAGGGCCCCAGCCAGACTAATGTCGAAAACCAGTGAAGCATCAGCAAAAAGTGGGGGTACCCATGTGAAGCAGATCCTACTCTCCTACACTTCCTCTCTAGTAACATAACATTTATCTATCTGCAATCTGAACTTTCTATCTGCGCAGTCTATGCCTTTCTCTATCTTTGCCCTTTCATAGGGCACTGCTTTCTGCGTTATGGTTTGCGCCTGCCTCTTCCGGGCCTCTTTCTCTGCTCTCATACATCGCTGCTTTGCTTCTTTCTGCCATACTCTTAGAGAATCAAACATCGACTGCCTGCTCTTTTTGGCGAACAATTTGTCCTGCAAGAAATTCAATTTTTGCTCATCAAACGAGCCAGTAAGTGGCCATTGTAATGTAACTCAGTATTGTCCCTCGTATATTTATTCCACAATGTGCTAAACATAATAGGGCCAATACCGTGCTTGACGTATACATCAAAATTTGGGGTACCCTCCGGAGGCGCAGGCTGCTCTCTTCCAATCGAGCCTCAGTAGAACAACACCGACATCCAAAACACCCCAGTTTACTTAGACAAGGCATCTTAATATAAGACACATGCGCTGTCCCCAACAGACAAATATAACACCAACAAACAAAATAATAAAGGGAAAAAAATAAAGAATACAAATATTGTTCAAAGACCAAACCAAAACGGTCCGAGGACCGCTTCCTACAGTCCGTAGACTGTACCAAGTTCAAGAAGACAGGCTCTAGCCCCAGACCTTTTCAAGAGTAGACCAAATTTCCAGTTGGCCTTGCCGACTGTTCAAAAACACTCTGTGTCTTTTAAGGGGTCCGGAAACCCACCAAGTTCAAACCAAGACAGCCCGAAGACCGTACCAAGACACAGCCCGTAGGCTTGTGCCGTTCAAGCAAGGCAGTCCGATAACTGCACCAAGACAGTCCGGAGACTGTACCAAGACACAGCCCGTCGGCTAATGTCGTTCAAGCAAGACAGTCTGGAGACTTTACTAGGACACAGTCCTTAAGTTTGTGCCGTTCAAGAATGGCGCCATTTTTCCAAGAATCAAATCACTCACCTGGTGCACACAGGTCGAGTCAAGTTATTCTCCACTGCAGACTCTTTTGATCAAACAGTCAAATCCAAGGTTTCGCCGTCTCAGGACCCCAGCCGGTGACCACTAGACAAGGAGTCGCCCGATCAGACGGGCGGGGCAGCTGCGAGAACCAAGCTCGATCATGTGGGGTACCCCGATCCGCCCAACCGGCCAGACGCAACCCCGACCCTGCAACCCGATTACGGGCAAGCTGGATTACCTTGTGGGGTCACTGTTCGGGCGTCAACTGAAGGAAGTGGCCCTTAGGGGCCACCCGGGTTACTTACAACCACCTGCTATGCCTTCCCAAGAAATGAAGAGTCGGTCAGACAGAGTCGGTCAGACAGTAGAGAATACAAACAAGCATTTATTAGTAATACTCTGCAGAGGAGTCCAATCTGACCTGCACCCTAAGATGTCTGCCGAGGGACTGGCTCCCCAACGGCCTGCAATGCATGATCATTCCTCCAAGAACACCCCCCCCAACCATGCCCACTGTGGAAAGTTACTGGCCTGGGCCGAATATGAACAAAGAAGGCACAGAAGGATGGGCTACCACCTGCCAGATGGGTACATGCTATCAGCAACTCAAGGTTACCACACTGAGTCTCAGCGTCTCCTAACATGGGAGCAGAGCTACACATTCGGATAGGCATGCGAGGGCAGAATGGCCTATTCATTAGTAAAGTCGGGAAGCAGCCTTGAACAGGAAAGAAAAATAATAACTAAATGCAGTGTTCTGCAGAGGCAGGCAATACGAATAATGAGGCCTAGTTCAGACACAGCCTAATAGGGATTACGAAATACAAAATGGAGTCGCACTTCCTAACTAAAGCTTGCACGTTACAGGGATAACTCAGTGGGTTGCATAACGTGAATACAAATGGCATATATTTAGCCACACATGCTAATATTAATGTAGCATGATACGAGTGCATAGCAGGAATGGGATTTTCAAACCTAACAGTCAGAAAACCACCAACAACAGGTCAGAAAAAACAGGAGGAAGGCAAAATGTTCTGGGATGACCCTGCAAAAAGGGCCAAGTCCAACATCCTCGAAGAAGGCAGAAATCTGGTCACATAGGACCTGAGAGGGAGGAATATCTAGTGAAAGAGCTTTTGGTTGAAGTAAGACTTTGGAGGTTTTAAAAATGGTTTTGGGGTCGTATCGGGCCTCCTCGATTTGAGTGGTAAAGTAGGATTTTTTTGTCTCCTTGATTTGCTTGTGCTACGATTTCTATGCTTCTCTGATTTGGGACAGGTCTTTTGATTTGTAGGCCTGACGCCACTTGTGTTCTAGCTGTTTGAAATTGACCTTTGTTCCGCTAGTGCTGGGGAGAAGCAGGGTGCGTGCAGACTGTTTTGGCCAGTGTACGTTGGTATGGACAGGGGGTGCAAATTCATTGGCTGTACTGGTAAGACATGAATTGAAGGAAATAAGGTCATCTTTTAACCTCACATTAAGGGTGGGGGTGGTGGTGGAGAGGTGGTGCAAAGGTTAGGATTGGACTTCATGGTTCCCTCACTTTTGAAGGGTGGTGGGGGTTTCATCTTTTGGACGAGGGAGGGGATTCTGTAGTTTGATTGTAAGGCTAAAAGAGATCAGGCAATTATCGGACCATGATTGAATGATGGGGTCTCCAGGTGTTAGGTGGGGTGGTTGGTACAGATCCCATCAAGAGTTTACCCTAGCACGTGGGTAGGGACAGAGATAAGCTGAGGGAGACTTATCTTTAGCGTGTCAGTGAAGTTGACCCCTTCTGGGTTACCCAGGTTGCCAAAATGGTAGTAGAAGTCACCCAGAAAGGTGAATTTATTGTAGTGAAGTAAGAAAGAGGCAAGTGCCTCTCCAAATGAGGCTAGTAAAGTGGGTCATGGGCCCAGGGGGCAATAGAGTAAGCAGCCAGCAAATTAATAAGAGAGGTTGATTTTAAAGCAGGCACCTAAACGTAGTGCTCCTTTAAGGGAGTCAGTATCAAAACAGTTGCTTTGGAAATTATCTCTAAAAATTATGGCAATGCCAACACCTTGACCCTCCACCCTATCCCTTCTCAGGATCGTGTATCCGGGGAGGGGAGGTCTGTGGCTATGATGGGTTACACCAGGGTTTGAGCCAGATTTCAGTAATAAATAAGAAATTAAGCTTGTGGTCGATAACTAACTCTTGGACTTCTTTCGCATGTTTATTCAGTGAGTTTGTGTTCAAGAGGCCAGCAGAGAGTGATACGTGGGCAGATAAGGGGTTATGCATGGGAGCATGCAGGTAAGCAGGGGGCAGCTCGTATGAAAGACCAAACTCGGCTGTGCAACCAATGTCACCAACTGGCCCCAGTAAATATGTTGTATCCCAAATGTGGCATTTATTTATTTTTTAAGTCGGCAGAAAGTGGCTTACCTACTGGGGACTGGGCATAGTGACTGGCTGTTTAACGGACGCAGACGGGCACAGACGGGATTGCCTTTGGCGCGTCAGCGCCACAGGCCTGCACATAATGCAAGCTCGGCTAAGCCCTGACTCCTGGCCTCTTCCTGGGCCCAACAACTAGTGCGGCACCTTCAAGATTGTGAGGGGAAAGAGTAGCGGTCCAAGAGTCAACTGGGAGCATTCCCTAAGGTGCCTATGTGCCATCTAAGATCCTGCTAAGAATAAAGTGTAAGTGCAGTGTTTTAAGAGTTAAAACTTGTACGTATTGACAGCAGAATAAAAATGAATGACAAAAGTAACAATACAACAAACAGTTTTTAAAAGAGGCAGCGACTTGATTTTAAAACTTAATATTTTTTAAGCAATAAAAATTCAACTTAATGGTATTGAGCAGCAATAAGTCTTTCTGAGCAGCGGTTGAGCAGCAGATAGTGAGAGAGAAATGTGCCCCAGACGGAGCACTTGCAATCAGATGTGGCAGGGAAATGTAGTGTCCAGCGCTCGCGTCCGTGCTGTGGGGCTGCACATAAGGGAAGCTTCGGGGATCCTCCTGGACCCATCAACTAGTGCGGCACCCTTGAGATTGGGAAGGGTAGGGTGAGCAGTCCAAGTGTCGACCGGGAGCTTTCCCTAAGGTGTCTATGTGCCGTCTAAGGACCTGGTAAAAAAAAGTGGCAGTGCAGTAATACAAAGGTTAAAACGTGCGTTTTGGCTGCAGAATAAAAATGAATTACAAAAGTAACACTACAACAAGCAGTTTTTAAAAGTGGAGGGGTCTTGATTTTAAAACTTAATATTTTTTAACCTGTAAGAATTTAAATTAATGATATTTTTCAGCAATACGTCGTTCTGAGCAGCAGATAGTGAGAGAGCAATGTGCCCCACGCGGAGCACTTGCAATCAGGTGTGGCAGAGAAGTTTAGTGCCCAGTAATATTCCCTTTTGACTAGGTATGGAAACATTGATGTGTGCAAAACATTAGTTTGTGATCTTCAACCCCAATTGGCCAACTTCTGAAAATGATGGAAAACCCAGAGGATTATGCCTGCTTTGGAAGAAATTTTTATGAATTTTATGGTAATCACACAGAATCCTGTGATTACTTCTGAAAAATGTACGTTGTTATATCTACAATAACCTCTAAAGTATCCCTTTCCTAGAAGAGGCAACTCTCACGAGGCGGGAAAAAGTGAGCTATGCCTAGACACCACCTTACTCAGGGAAGAAAAACGTAATGTAACAGTCACCCACTCTAGTAGTGGCATGCTTCATCATCAGGGTCACCCTCACTCCTAAAGGTCATGGTTGACTCAACCGTATTCAGGGAGCTCGTTGAATATTTCTGTTTAGGGGGATTTAACAGTTAGATAAAATTCAGCATCAAACCCCAAGGGATCCCTTTATTGGCGGGGAGCATGGGAGAGATTAAAAACTATATAAGGGGCATTCAGGATATAGCTGTCCTATGACCATATTAAAACGCCAACATGTTTCTGCCCTACACTACCTGCTTCTAAGGGTCCTGAGCATTTGTCAGGGTGAAATTGTGTTCTTGCTCCCCCAATTACGTACTTTTGAGTCTTAGGCAGATAAAATGTGGTATGCGTACATAATTTGTTGTGCATGGAATGACTGTGGTGTACTTGCCTTTTTGGAAGTAACTAAAAAGCAAGCAATACATGGCATAGAGAGTTAGTGCCAAAAGCGTGTGTTTATAAAAGATGCCGTCTTAACTCTCTGATGAAAGGTGTCTTACTTAATACAAGTGGAGGCTGATGTGCTCCTCATTTTTATGTGTCGCACTCATTTGCAGCATAGCATCTCACATTGCCCCTGCTATGGGTATCAATCTCAATAGGGACCATATTGTGGTGCTGTTTCTCTGTATCTGAATTCAGACCAATCAGTTAAAATACCACACAGGATATTCATAAGAATGGTTGTTGATACCAGTTTTATGTTGAATATAAAACTGGTATCAACAACCATTTGTTGCTTAAAAACACGACGACATGACGTTTGGCCAAATGGCTGTGGGATGCATAAATGATCTTAACCATATAGGTGACATGCTGTGATTCCTATGTACTTACAATAGAGGTGAGGGTAGGCCCTGTAGTCACACCCTAGGGTTCGCATAGTGAGAAAAGAGACAAATAAATGCCGAGGTGTCAGCATTCCCAAATGCAAATTAAATTTAAAAAATGTTGATTTTTACCAGCTTTCAGATAAGGAAGGCCCAAGGAGCAAAAAGTAACATAGGCCATATTGCCAGGATATATCGCATCACCAGTTATAACAATATCTTTAAGATCTGTGTTTTACTGAAATCTGTTCACACATGATTTTTGGGAAACTGGATGAGCCAGTGAAACTAATGAAAATTTAAACAGGGGCACCTAGTTCCAACGAGGTTTAACCTATAGTATGTTGTCTATGTTTGCTGGGAGAAATGAAAAATGAACCACCCGGACTACTCATCTCACAATGATCTCACAATCTCATTAGGGACAATGTGGTCCCTAATGAGATTGATATGGATAGCAGGTACAGTGTGAGATGCTATGCTGCAAATTAGTGTGACACCTAAAAATGAGGAGCACATCAGTCTCCCCTGGCATAATGTAAGGCACCTTTCATCAAAGGGTTAAAAGCGCATACTTTTATAAACACACGCTTTTGGCACTAACTCTCCATGCTGTATATTGATTGTTTTTCAGGTACGTCCAAAAGGACAAGTACACCAAAGTCATGGCATGCACAAACAATTATGTATGCATGCCATGTTTCATCTGCATAAGACACAATAGTGCATCATTGGGGAAGCAATAAGATAATTCCGCCCTGCCGGATGCCCAGGACCCTTTGAGGCTAGTAGTGTAGGGCAGAAACATGTAAACGTTCTAGTAGGGTGATAGGACCATAATATCCTGAATGCCCCTTATATAGTTTTTAATCTCTCCTATCCGCCCCGCCAATAAAGAGATACCTTGGGGTTGGATGAAGAATTTGATCTAACTCTTAAAACCCCCCTAAACAGAAATATTCAAAGAGCTCCCTGGAACATGGTTGACCCCACCTGGACGCTTGGGAGTCAGGGTGAACCCGATGATGAAGCATGCCACTACTAGAGTGGGTGATGGTTATTTAAATAAAAAGTTTTTTTCCCCTTTTCCTACCTCTGAGTTAGGTAGCATCTAGGCATAGCTAATTTTTTCCCTCTTCATGAGACTTGCCTCTTCTAGAAGAGAGATACCGAGAGGGTATTGTATTTATAGTAGGGAGTACATATCCCCTCATCCTTTCAGACAAGAAAGAATCTCCCCATCCTTCAGGTCCAGGAGTTCCTTTGACCGCCTGCACCAACGTTTTGAGCGTTACTATATCTACTACAAAGAAACTTTTAACCAGGAAAATATTTTCCCATTAAAGATTAATGTAAATGACCTAATGCACATTTACTCTTCACCCATTCCTGTTGATTTGACGCCCACAGGACAATTGACCTTTGTAGGAGCAGTGAATAAGGACAGTAATCCACTTCTGAGACTTGTATATATTTTTGTATGGTTTTCCAAAACTATATTAACCTATGCAAACTACAGGCTTTTGTTTAAATATTGATAGATATGTGATTTTAAGAATGATCTGGAACACTCATGCAAAATACGCCCTCTTTCTTATTGTTGAATGAATATTGGATCCCTCTATACATCACAGTCATGAGTCTAATTTCTGCCAGACACTGGTACACGGATTGAACAGAAAAAACAGCTATATATTTTTAAACATTGCATGGGCAACCTCTCCTTCTGCTGAGGGCCCAAGATGTTTGTAAAAAAACTGAAACAAGAATTCCAAATTGCAGAATAAATACCAAGAAAATACGCTATCATAAAAGTCTGAACACTTCATGGCATACATCATTGGAAACAACAATCCATATTACAAACACAAGACATTTGTTTACAAAATATCCACAACAAAATGTCATTCATTGAATAGTCATGATCATTTCCCCATCTTTGAACTTAATCTCCATAAAAAATATATTCAAAAAATACCAGATGTCTTCAGGATCATATGCAACAACGTTGACAATAAAGACAAAACATGCAAACCTCACAATCTGATTCAATCCTCTCATCTTAATCTTATCACAGTTTTACTAACAACCCTCTTCACATCCTGCAGACCAAACTATTCAAATAAAATACAGATTTCTAAGTCTAGCCCAGAAAGAGTCCTAGCCTTACTCAAAAAAGAAGTTGTTGCACATCTCCTATCAATAACACCATCAATCCTAAAACGTGCATGAATTACAGACACTACTATGTAAATTTATGGAACCACACAATTATAGGAACACACTTCTAAGAACACACATAATTGGCGACATTTTCATGTCCAGAATGGCTTGCACAAAAATATATTTATTTTTTTAAATAAGTGAAGGAGGGGTTTTATTGTGTCTACTTTCCTAAAAAATGAGCTATGGGGGAAGGAAGAGAAGAAGGGATGGAGGGAGAAAGAATGTGGGAGGGAATAAAACAATTCAAGAGGGGATGATGATTTAGGTGTAAACCCCTTGAAATAGAAAATCACTCCATTCCTACTTTCTACCACAGTAAAGAACCAAAAACTTCTCTCCTCTAAATTTCTAAACTGATGTCAAGCCAGTTTGCAAGAAGCCTAGCAACTCAGGGACACTAGGAAATTATTTTATAAAGTATTGTGTGTTATCCATGTAAACTCAGGAAACCACTACCAATGTGGGCTCACTTATATACACGTACCTCCTTTTTAGATTTTGAGTTTCTGGATGATGCAAGGATGAATAGTAAAGACTTACTCTTAGATGATGGTGTCGGTTAAAAACCTCAAACACTGTTCTTACTTAAAGAAAGCACACATATTATTGTGTCTAGTCCGTGTTATTTATGTCGTTAAAAACCAATAAGACATTTACCACCAATAAATTGGAACGTTGATTAAAATGTGATAGATACGCAGGTAATTAAAGTTCCACCCAAGTGCGGAGCTGTTCCAATTAATTGTAAACTAACCTGAGCATCTACCTATGAGGAAAATGAAACAGCTTGGATGTGGGAAATTAGGATTGAAAGGTTTAGACACGTCTAACATTCTCCAAAGAATTAAGATTGTTCTGTTCCTATGTCATTTGGAGTCCTACTTTATTCAAAACACTTGCTATTTCTTTGTCCAGTTCTGCCACTTCTCCTGGGGAAGTAGTTGCCACATAGTCATGCTAGAGCACAATGTAAAGGGGTGATGATGCACTTGGTTTGTGAGTCAGAGAGTGATGGTGTCAAGGGTCAGGTCTTTAGGGGAAACATGTCATCAGTAATGTAATTTAACACGTCATGATTGATGTAATATGTGAGGTCATAATTAGTATATGACAGGGTGGAAATTATGATTAGTTTACTGAACCGAGTGAGCCATAATCAGCAAATTCCTGTGGTTTTAGGTTTTGTTTTGAAACCATAACTTCACTTTAACCTTAGTTTTTGTAGTGAATTTCTGTGTTTTTTAATAATATTCAAGAAGGAAGCGTTATTTTACCCCAACCTAAGATAAATTCTAATGATTGTTGTGCACACAGTTTGGCTGTGACTTGTAGAGAAAAGATGCAATTTCTGTTAGAAACATTTGTAGACAACGTAACCATTACAGAATAATGTCTTGTAGACATAAGAAGCAGGGGTTGACTGCATATCGAGTTTATGACAAGCCCCTGTACCCTAACTGTGCAAGGGTATGTAGAATATGTTCTCAAACCTAGGCCAACAGCTAATCTGCACTGTGCCCTTTCAAGTGAACAAAGTAGGGGTAGAAGGAGGGCCTCCAAGCCCAGGCCCCAAGCACCCACATCATCTTTGGCTGTGCGTGGAGGAGGGAAGGATGCAGGGTGTGACCTCTGGCCAGTCCCTGTAGCCCCTAATTCGTGGATGTCTGACATCTACAGTGGACACCCTTTGATTGTCTGCTGTGGGGGTGAGACCAATGGTCTTAAAGCTGTACACTGCATGGGCAGGGTACAAGTCTGGACTCTGGCCGGGACTTGCATACCACCCTCTCTGGCTATTCAACCCCACTGCAGCCGGCCTTCGACCATGCGAAGTGGGGGTGGGCTGCAGGGCCTGACATCTTGTCCGATTCCGATATGTGTTGTAACAGTTGTTATAGCTATATTAAAACTTAGAATTCTATTTGTGATCGGGCCTGGATGTTACAAGACTGGGGTCCACCAATGGGCTCCACCTGTGCTTAAACTTTTGCGTGGGAGTGGCCCAAGGCCCAATATCAGAACATAAGCAGGAAGTGTGGAATGTGACAAATGCACTTAGTCGGCATAATAAGGTGATTTCGCTGAAGCAGAAACAACTATGTTTGATCCCGGATTGAGAAATCTAGCAATTAGTACCAGATACACTGAAGAAAAGCACAGCACCGCCGTCACTGAGACGTGCATTTTCTGTCCCACTTGATAAACTCTGCCAGAGTAGCTAGGTAGAGAAATCCACCAGGAGCAATTTTACCAGACTCCTGCACATGGAGGACTTTTCCTACTTTTTACATATGACACACTGTCTTTTCGAATCTAATTAAAACTTCTTTTTTGTTCCTTAGGTGAAAAGATTGCTCTGCCGAGATGAGCTCTTAATTAATGTACTGAGAGCCCACAAGTCCCACCTCTCAGCAGTCATGATTGACATCCAAGGATACATAAATTACACTAATTGAGTTCTGCATCCAAGCCGCGCGCTCCACGGCCAACTCATCAGAGAAGGTAGGTGAACAGACCAGCAGAAAAGTTATTTCAATATGCTTTATGTTCTCTCTAGGAGACGAGAAAATACATAAATTAGCACATTACATTTACTATGAAGAATGGCGCGCGGGGGCATCTCTTTATTATTCCAAATGTTATATTATCCTTCACTGTAAATGAATTATGCGCCACAAACTCTGCCCCGTTTATAGCCAACGGCATTCTTGCGGGTCATTTGTTACATATATAAAAATACTTTGGCAACATGTGTTGATAGCAAGCCGTGTTGCCTAGCAATGTTCGCACACAAACAAGCACATATTTCATCAACCAGAAGCGCACGTGTTTCAGAGTTTAGCAATGCAGCATTGTTAGGCGAGCTGCTCAGATGGTAAAAATTAGACCTGACCTATTTGCTCGCAACGTCCTCCCACCCACCTTTATTTTTGCCTGGATGCTTTCCATGGGGACAACAGCTGTGGGGAGTCGATACTGTGCCATGTTACCTACGTTCGTAAGGTTGTAGTTCGCTGGCTGGGTACAAACACATCATGTGAATTAATGCACCAGTTTACAGGCGCCAGGCTCACCCAAGGCCACCTAATGTATTTAATTAGCACGGGAGCATGGCCTACGGAGTATAACATGTAACAGGATACATATATATTTAATAAAAACATTTAGCCATGTTCAAGAAAAGTGAAATTAAGAAGGGAGCCAGAAAATGACAAAGAAAAAATGTGCAGGTAAATCAGCGTGATTAAAAGTGCTTTTAGTAGTGTGCGAAGAACTGTCTACGATTTTTGACCTCTAAAAGGCATGGACAGTTCTATACCAGTGCAGTACCCTACAATAAGTGCGATTCTGATCCCCACGTTCACTTTTCACTTCAATTACTACAAACACCTACCATGCTGTATGTGGTTCGAAGACATTTTAAGCACTGTTCTTGAACACCATTTTCAATTTATTTTTGCACACAGCACCGAGAGTTAATGTTTCTCTGGGCAATAACCATCAAGCATTTTTCTATCTCATTGTATGCACAGAGGTTTTTTACTAGCCCCAAAGCAGAGATTTTAATAAGCATTGCTTTGATTCCACTTCTAATTTGTTGTTAAGTGCCACTGCCGCTAGACTAAGGGGGGATAGAAGGTATAGGGGTATTATTGTCAATAGGTTAAAAAAAAAAAGCTATGCATTCTTCTACACAAATGATATGGTGATGTATATGCAAGATGCGGATATCGATTCAGAATGGGTGAATGGGCCCTTGTGTAACATCAGGACTGCTAGTGAGCCGGGGTAAATTGAGTGTTTCCCCGTCGGGGAATGAGATTAGACCAGGGCCTGTCTTGACACACTTCCTAAACTGAGATAGGAATGTCTGGGAGTCCAAGGACATCAAACAGAGAGAGACCTCTTAGATGGGAAAATAGAATCAGCAATAGCTGTACTCAGGAGTGCTCTACATTTCTGGAAACAGTCACATTGCCAGTAGGGCAGTGGGGCTCGCCGAGGGAGTGGTGCGGGGCGGTGGGGCGGGGCGGGGGAGGGGCAGGGTGGGGGGGGTAGTGGACTAAGACTTATGACGGACAGAACTCCTGAGTTCTGTCCGTCGTAAGTCCGAGTCCACTACCCCCCTACCCTGTCCCTCCCCCGCCCCGCACCACTCCCTCGGCGAGCCGCCACTGCAGTAGGGGCAGAGTACAGTAGCGGTCCGTGGTAGGAGTGCCGGCCGGGCGGTGAAGTGGGGTGGGGGGTAGTAAATTACGGATTACGGCCGAATACAGGTAAGTAAACATTTAAATAAATAAAACGAATTTCGTTGCGCGCACTGCATCGCATTTGGCGATGCAGCGCTCACAACGAAATTCGTTTTATTGATTTAAATGTTTACTTACCTGTATTCGGCCGTAATCCGTGGTTTACTGCCCCCAACCCTGCCCCTCCCCCACCCCACGTCACCGCCCGGCCGGCACTCCTACCACGGACCGCTACTGGCAGAGTAGTCCTGACAATATATAACCTTTGTCTACATTTTCCTCTGAATTACCAATTTGCACCCTAGGAGTGTGTTTTAGGAAATGCATGTCATATTATTGAACCTTATTTGGGCCTCTAAATGACATACAATGTCGTCATCTAAACTCAGTTAACCTGTGGAGGAAGGCGGAAAGGCGGTGTCTAAGGTAACTTGGTTGTTGGGTAAGTAAAGGGTAAATGTTGGATATGGAATCATAGTTAATCTTGATTTCATTAAAACAATGGGAGCACTATTACATTCAGGAAATATAACAAGGACACAACCCCATTAGGTAAAGTTTTGATATATCTTTGGGAAAGAAGGCTTCAGGCACCTAAAACAAAGACGTCATGTTTACACCTAAGCTACATATAGCATGGGGGTGGGATTGAGAAGCATGGGGACATGAGATGGCCAGAACAGTGGGCTGAGAAAGAAGTGAAAATACTAGGGAGTTTATTAAAAGATGGAGTTCGCAGGGATTTTGTAGATTTGGTGGAAACTAATAATATACCAGGAGGCCATTTTCTATAAACTGGTGCCTTGCACAAAAAGTAGAAGTAAAGCGGAAATGCACCACCAATACATTCAACTCTTAAGATCCTCTACATGGCCCAGGGTAAAAGGTAAACCATCACACTGATGTATAGAACACCGAGGGAACAATCGAAGACTAGCTTGGATGCATTAAGAAATATATGGGCCCTTGACATAAATGCACATATCAGTGAAGAAGACCGGCGACACATATTAATGTCTGCGCCCAAGATATCCAGAAATGTGCATTTCCTCATAATTCATTTTTATCACTTGCATAGAGTTTACATTATGCTTAAAAAGCTGAATAGATTCTCTCCTGAACAGCAATTGTGTTGACCCCGAGACGGAGAGTTGGATGCAAATCATTTCTCTATGGTTTGTACCTGAAATGAGTTGATCAAGTTTGGGGATGGATTGATATCGGTAATAGAGTGAGGGACAGACATTAATTTTGAAAAGGCACCAGAAATGTTCATCCTGGCGATTTTTGTGCACCCGAAGGCAAAAAAGACCATAAGCAGATATGCTGATTTGACTCTTGTCCTAACAAAGAGGGAGATGACAATGAGCTGGAACTTACCGGAAGGCCCATGCATTAGATAAATGAA
This sequence comes from Calotriton arnoldi, assembly GCA_963921515.1. Taxonomy (NCBI): domain Eukaryota; kingdom Metazoa; phylum Chordata; class Amphibia; order Caudata; family Salamandridae; genus Calotriton; species Calotriton arnoldi. Next base: position 251,774 of record CAWUFW010017159.1, on the reverse strand, counting down.
AGTGGGAATGGACAAGGTTGGTGGGATGTGAAAGTATGGCCCTTGATAGGGCGGCACTAGGGCGGTGCGACTGGTGTAGCCACACCTGGCGCTGACCAAGGGAGCGGGGGCCTTGTGTTTAAAAATAATTATGGATTTAAAAGCATCTGCTGCAGTGTTCCTTGTAAGTGCAGCCGTTTTCAGGCAACAAGAAAAATGTCACGATAACCCTAGTGATTAGTGCTCCTGATGGAGAGAGATCGAAGTTTTGTTTAGCGACAGTTTTGCCTCACCGTAAAATAGCGCGGAGGGTTAATGTTCCTGTTGCAAAGAACGTGTGCGATGCAGATCATAGAATTGAGAGTGAATGAACTATGAGGAATGCTATAAAACTAAGAAATGGACCTAAGAGAGGAGCTATGGAGAGTTGAGGGGCACTGTTGGAGGGTGGTATGAGGGAATTTGTGAAGAAGGAGGTCAATGGGGGGGGCGCAAATAAAACTGTCGCACTGGGCACTACCAGTGCTAAAGACATGCCTGGCCCTTCATAGAGAGGTCAAAAGAGAGATCCAGAAACCTGAGGTTGCAGAGGCATGGGATATGCTATAGATGCTCTTGCAGAGGACATGACCCTTGAACCAAAGGGCTGTGGATCATAAATCAATGGACCCTCTTGAAAAAGTTGAATCGGGCTCACTGGCCGGGTTTCTCTTCCCCCACTTCTGCATCGTTCCTTTTCCTTAACTACGTTATTGAATAGAGTATGGAAGATGAATACTTGTATTGTTAATTACTGGTATATTGATACTGAGCTAGGTAGACAAGACCCAACAAGCCCACAGGATAATGTTAACTATGTTGAATTGTCTTTCCATTTTATGAGTAAATAGGAGCAGATAGTATTGACATGAAACTGTGTAGAAACTTGATAAGTACATTAATTACTTTATTTTTGTGTGGGTACTATTGATGTCTGACATTTATACCAGTTATGCGGATGATGGTATGAGAAAATAAGAAAAGAATGAAACAAAGTACAACTAGCACAAAAATTATTTCTCGAATGTGCTTGAAAAACGCATCAAGAGAAGTAATAAAGGGCATACTGCAATCACCCTGAAAATACTCCCAGCAACCCCTGCCCAATAGCCAACTTTAAAACCCTCGGGGTGCACCCCTAGGCTCGGGGGCGCGATTGCTTCCCTGGCTGCTGTCTAAGAAAAATTAAAGCGTTTTGTGGCATTGACCCGATTATTTTGATTCGCGAAGTTTCTATGATGCTGCTGTCATTTATAAACGAGGGGGGGTGGAGGGGGCTGGCTTTTTCCTCCTCCCACAATGTCTAGCAGTGGCCTGCACCTTAAAGAGTTCTGTTCGGTTGTTGAAGCGTTTCGCACACTCTTCTTTTCAGGTGAAAACAAATGATTTGCTGCCCAGCAAGTGTTGATGCAGGAAAGTGTTAATCCAGTCAAAACAAAACCCTACTTACAGCGGGGCCACCTGCCCTTTCAGCACGCGCCTCATGTCACTGCTTCTCGAATACAGGGACACCAAGATCCTCTTCAGGTGCTGGATTGAGTGCTATAATTGCAGTACTTTACTGTGCAATCAAACTGCTCAAGGTGACACTCCTTTTAAACTAAAATACACACTCTGGAAAAGCGATAAACATACGCAGTCGCCGGCTGCATAATGCGTACTGTACGTGCTGGGGTGGTGGATGGCGCCGGCTTATTTACTCTGTTGTGCCCAGTGCCGCTCAGCACAGCCGAAGTGCGCTTTTTGTTTATTCTAAACCAAACTATAACGTTCATCTAGACCTTTGATGAATCCGCAAATGTATGGGGGACACCTGCAAATTTCTCCTGCCACTGTGTTCTTGTATAACTGCACTAAACATACAGTTCGGTGAGTGACAACAAAGAAACCCTGCTATAAATTATAAGGTTATTGGACATCATGAGGAGTTCCATGAACACTTTTATCCTTTATAAGATTAGGGGACTAATGCGAGACTTGCAATAGCCTTTAAACCCACAGCAGAGGATAGTTTATTCCTTATAATATATGGTCATGTCATCACCCATCCACCAATCTGCTTCAATCATTGATTGCTCTTTTATATGAAAGAGATACAATGGATGTACTGATGAAGAATTTCAGTGCAAACTGTAGAGCAAATTGAAAACCAAAATGTAATAATTGTTTGCAAAAAGACATTAGAATCAGTTTAATGTCATCCAGATAAAAAATGTTGTGGCTCAGCATGAGTAGTATCATGCAGAGAGATTGTTAATTTTCTGCAGTGAATTATGTGCCAAAAATATACATGTTGCCATGAGTCTGCCACTTCCGCTGATCACTGTTCCGTTTAGAAAAACTCATAGCTCATAGGAAGGAAGAGTGAGTTCTCCTTTTCCTTGTTTAAACTGCAGCTGTGATGATGGTCTGCACCTTGCCTTTCCCCTTGGCTGCAGGCTCTGGCAGCTTGCATTATGACACCACAACTCAAATGTATGAGTTATTACAGTTTAGCAGCTAGCTAATGTTCTTATTACAGGGCAATAGAGATGCCACAACTGGTCTGTAATAAGGAAATCAGACGATTTTGAACTGGGAATGCAGGCCTCTATGTATTATATACATTTGTATTTTTTTACTTTTGCAATAGCAATGACACTTTCTGTTTTAAAGTTTAACTTATGTTTATTGCATAAGAATATCAGCAATACCCTAATGTATGAAATAAAGTACAGTGGACCCAGCTCCGTACCAGAACAAGATACATTAACTTGCTCTCTGGATAGTCTAAACATCCATTCAACATCTTGTCAATGTACTCTAACTTCTATGCTAGTGAGACATTTTGGCATGCTTACGCCCAGATAAACAGGCACCTGCACACTTAAACAAGCTCTGACCCCGCATAGACTCGTAAAATCGAGCACATTTGTCTATTTCATTTTCCAAGAATATGAAACACTCTTTATTAAGTCAAGCGATGTTAACTCATTTATGGATTCTTCTAATTAATGCTTCCCCTCCTCAGTACGCCTAACTTCATTGATCTGACAGTTTAATAGTCCAGAGACCAGTCTTATAGTTTCTCACACTGGTGTGCAGCATTTGATAAAGGCACAGAATTCTAATCGAAAAAGAACAATCTTTGAATAAAAGCCAGACTTTGATTATTTCGCTGCTATTTTTTATGATATAGCGTAAAAGAAAAGTTATCTTGTCAATTTCTTTTACTCTTTCAACACATAGGGCCTGATTATGAGTTTAGGTGTTATTTATCGCACTTGAAAAATAGCGACACCATCGGTTACGTTATTTATCGGGTACAGTAAATAACTCCTATTAGTGTTTGTGGGTAATAACATATGGATTTTTATGTTTAACGCAACAAAATCAGCATGGTTTTGTAAATACCGTATGACTTTCCCATGTTAAATTTTGGCAGGTTTGACCTGCCGAAATTTAACAACATTGAGGAATTTAACACATCCGATAATTATCGGGTGCGTTAAATGTAGCCAAACTCGTAATCGTGGCCCATGCGTAAACTGAGGTTTGAGCATGGGTCCAAATTACCCGACCCACTTATATTTAGGCCCATAGGGGGATATTCTCAAGAACGGGCGATAATTATCGCCAACCTAGGTTAACGTAATTTTACATAACGCCGTCTATCGCGGGAAACTAACGCAGTGTCAACGGCGTATTCTCAACACGCCGGCAACAGGCGATAGTATCCCGATAACGCGTCAAATGTCCGTGTTAAAATTACCGGGACGCCGATAAAAAAGGAAACCCGAACGTGAAAAAAGTGGCGATGGGCCCAACAGCGATAAAAAAATCAGTGATAAGCAGCGCCAGGCTTGCTATTCCCACGTCAGGCGGGAAAAATCACCATAAAAGCTGCAAAAAAAAAAAAAAACAACTGAGAAGCACCATGGAGGAAGCTGGAGCAACTACAGAGGCCAACCAGAACCCCACAAACCCCAGGGACCTCGGGGAAGGAGAAGGGCAAGGAGAAGAAGAAGAGGAACCCGCGATTCAGTCCGCTGGAAAACAAGATCCTGATTACGGAGGTGATAGAACACCACCAACAACTGTTCATCACCTCCACTGTGTCATTGGCAACTAAAAATGTAATATGGCAGTCCATCTTGGCCAAGGTGAATGCAGTCGGAGTGAAGAGAAGGGAAGTGGACGCCTGCAAGAAGCGCTGGAATGATGTGAAGCGCAAAACCAAGCTGAAACTCGCTAACAACCGGAAAGCCGCAATGCAGACTGGAGGTGGAAGTCCAGCGCCACAGCAGGAGCTGGATGAGATGGAGGAAATGGTGTCCACAGTCATCAGTGGGGAGACGGTGGCAGGAGTTGGGGGACCGGACACTGCTCAACATGACCTGACCCAACAGCAACAGGGTGAGTAACGACCAGGGACTGGGGGACGGGGGGAGATGGGCACAATGGCACACATGCACAATTAAGTATAGCACAGTGCACACCCACAATGACTCTGGATCATGTCCCTGATCTCCTTGGCATACTGCAGCACACATAGAAACAGCAAGTAGGCCCCCGTCGACAATGTGCCCAGAGAGGGCCCTCCCCACACATCACTAATCTCACAACAAACCCATGCACATGTGCTGAACCCAGCAAAGCTGCGGGTCCGTGAGCCACACTGACAATGCAAGTGACACTGCATGACGATTAGCATGGCTGCAGTCCAATTATCATGACATGGTGCACGCCACGACACTGGGGTGGCTGAGTGTGGACCACATCCGTAAAGGCATTAAGTGAACAGTGGTTCTGCCACCAAATTTCTTAAGAAAGCATACGACGTATTCATAAAATTGTCCCTCTAATACGATGAGACTTTCATTTAATGAAAATTATCAAAGCGAGTCCAAACTCGAAAAACTATACCACACAATTACTCAAGTGCTTTTGAATAGGTATAAGATTTTATGACAAAATCATAAAAATGTATACTCAAAATGAGAACAGGATATTTATAAACACACAGATATATAGTGTACAATTACACTTATTAACGAATTAAAGACGTGAAGTGAAGACAAAAAATGTGTTTACATATCACAAACAACTTGAACATAACCAATAAACATATATCAAAAGCACAGTGTGAGGTACATGAAAATAGTGATTCAACACGACCGGCAATTAATCTTGTTGTTCTCTATTAGTCTAGTTAATCATTAACACTTGAAAGTTTGCGTCGACGTTTCGACCCCTGGGCATTAGTGTGATCGTAATAACATCTGTAAGGGGCCTTCTTCAGGACTAAATATAAGGTCTGTGTGTGGCCTTTAAATAGGGTTCCACCTTGATACCAGAATAATGATTAGCAAACACAGCACAGCAGCTTGTATAGAGTAGGAGGTTGACCTTGAATCCAACACGTATCCTCTTGTCAGGTAGTTGATTGTGGCACAGCGTGCCTTCATAATCTCCGGCGTCAGACGCTCGGGGTCATCTGTTTTGGGTGAAGATTTACTTTAAGGCAATGGCTGTCGGGGCATGCCGCCTCCAAACAGTACTTCCACTTCAGTCTGGCTGTGAATTGATGGCTTTAGACCTATCTCTGGCAATGAATGCCATGTCTGCATCTGGGGAAGCTCCCATCCGTAAAGGAGCAGGTCACACTCTGACACATCCACATGCACAAACAACCCCTGACGTCAACAAGACATCTGCGGACAAACCATGCCCAAGAGTCCCAACTCCCACTAAGAGCCCAATTTACCCACGTCTGCAACATCTCAGCATTGTATAAGCACAGAAGTGAAAGGCACACCGCTTGAAAGGGATAAGGGCCAGCAAAATCAGAGCTGCAGGGGTGACTCTCCCACAATGCAGCACACACACATAAGAATCAGAGCACATCAACATTGACAACAATGTGGTACAAACTGCAACACTTTCACAACAGAACAGAGGACACAACTGCTGCCGCTTGTGTGTAGAAACTGGCCAATCACATTTGGCATAGCAGGAAACTGTGAGATGATAATGTACAAGTACAACCCCACATCCCTGATGGAGTAGAAATGTCCACTGTCCCGCATCAAATAGGCATCTCCTCCCAAACAGTCACAATGTACATTGTCATGCAGTCTGTTTGTAAACTTGTGCAATGAGTGAACATACATGGAACACACTGTTAAACTGCATCTCCCCTTTACATTGCAGAGCGAGAATCAACACCTCCTGCAGAGCAGACCATACATCTCTTCACTGATGATGAAGAGAACCTCCACACCATCGACATTGACGCCCTCCAACAGCTCATGGACACCCTCAGCACCCCACCCCCAGGAGCAGGGCAGCCCAGCTGCATCGAGGAGACCCCACCCCCTGCACAGACCACACAGCAGGAAGCACCCACCACCACGGCTGTCTCCCAGGACCCCCACGACCAACACATGGCATTCCAATGCCGTGTGTTAGAGGGCCAGAAGGAGATTGCTGATCAGGTGCGGGTGGGGTTCGACCGCATGGCAGCCAGACTAGATGCCATACGTGGGTGTCTAAGTCCCATCAGGGACCACTCACAGTCCCTAACAGACACCCACAGTCCGCTCCATGCTCTCCAACAAGCCATGGCTGACATCGCTGGAGTCATGACTCTGAGACAACAACGACTGTCTAGTCAGAGTGGCTCCAGCGATGACAGCCAGGAGTTGGGACACATATGGAGGATCATGGAGAACATGGAGCGGACGCAGGTGGAAAGAGCAGCTGCCACGGCTGCACACCAGCGAGATCTAGCTGGGTCCCTCCATGCCATAGGGAACACCCTCATGGCATTGCTGCCACAAGGCCTGGCGCTGATGCATGCTGCTGCTACCACCCCATCCCCATCTCCGGCCCCTGATGTGTGAGTGCTACCCAGTGGAGCAGACATAACACCACCACCCACATGTGAGGGACAGGCAACAGCAGCGGGCGAGGATGCGGATGAATCTGACTTCGTGGTCAGAAGGACGCAGTAGCATGCAGCTCCGCCATGTGGCCTGTTTCTGCTTGGTGCTGCCCTCTGCAACATCACCTTCCACTGTCCCCCGATGCACTCTGCCACACTCACCTCGGACCTCGACATGGACTGCCATCTTCTGTTTGGTCACCAATGACACAGCTATCAGACTGCGGACTGAACTCCTCCTCTCCTGCTGTCCCGGTTACTCCCTGAAGGACTCTGGCTGGCCCTACACGGCCCGACAATGTGGAGTGGGGTTGGCATGGCCCTGTACTGCTCCAGCTGCAACACTCCCTTGAATGTGCAATAAACATTCATATTCACACTGGTGTGTCATGTCTATGATCTTTCAAGTGTGGAAGTATGGATGAATGTAGAGTCAGTGATTCCCCCTTACGTCCATGTGGCACACGTTGTGGGACTTCTGTCACAGGGTGGCACATTTCCGTTACGGGCCGGGGGTTGCCGACACTACAACAGAGCCACATCCATTAGTCACTTCCTTGTCCAGCCCTGGACGGAACCGCGCCCAGAGCCCTGGGGTCATTGTTCACACCCTTACGCTGGACTGGCATAGGCCAGGCAGCCCACTCCGCTTACTCACACAGGGGGGGACAACAACGCTACATGTTCCAGGTCTTCACTGCAGGGATCTGCAGCTCACAGGTCTAGTTGTCAGCATGCCACAGCCACTCCCTCACGGCTGGTGTACACCCACACCACACCCATCCAGCACAGGCGTCACAGGACATGTGACACTGCCAATAAATAGGGCCTGGGGCACGTGCTGGACGCCATTTCAACTCTACAACTGGGTGTCTCCATGTAGTTCCCATCTACGCATGAGGGCCTAGGGCCCTGCCACCTCACATTGCCCAGTGCCGGGGTTGACATGATGGCGTCCGCACCACGGGACTCAATCATTAAGGGTCCATGGCTGGCGGGGCACAGACTTGGTGGCACCGGATACACTGCGGCAGGCACAGGCACCCCGCCACGGGACGGTGTCTTGTGGTGCAGTGAGATAGGGGCACCTGAAATGCTGAGCGGGTGTGCAGCCTGCGATGATGCGCCGTCCTGGCGGTCCGGACTGGCATTGGTTTGTGTGAGACCTGCTGGCCCGCAGTGTGGGCCTGGGCAAGGGCAGGGCGGGCCTCCCGCCACGTGGCGTTGCGGTTCACAGAGTTAGTGGCACCTCAAGTGTGGTCTCTGCCATTGCAAAATCAAGACCCAGCAACATGTGTGTGACCTAGTGGCCCGCAGCGCGGGGCTGCATGATGTGGACAGTGCCATGGTCGTGGGCCCCAGGCTTGGAGATCCCTCCGGAACGTGGTGGGCCCTCTTGGAGACACGCCGATGGCGGAAGGTGAGCAGTGAGGCCTGGTTGCGCAGGGGCGGGCATTCAGCACTGGACGTCGGGAGGGGCTGGGGTGCAGCTGCCTGTGTGCGCAGGGGCGGGCATGCGATGGTGGCGTGTGCAACTGTATGGACTCTGACATCCATGTCTCTGGGAACTGTTTCAGATGAGGGACCTGGGGGACTGCTGTGAATCCCGGCACGTGGTTGGAGACACACCAGTGGCAGCAGGTGAGCAGTGGAGCATAGGTCCGCAGTGTCGGCACTCTCTCTCCCTCTCTCTCTCCCTCTCTCTCTCTCTCTCTCTCTCTCTCTCTCTCTCTCTCTCTCTCTCTCTCTCTCTCCCTCTCTCCCTCTCTCTCCCTCTCTCTCCCTCTCTCTCTCCCTCTTTCCCTCTCTCTTTCGCTCTCTCTCTATGATTTGATGGGCGCATGGCACTCCTTATACAGATTTCTGTTTTGCAGGCTGTGACTTACTGGATGTCGTGGGACGACCCGCCATGCATCTTCTGATTTTCAGTTTTTGTTATGTTCTGTAATAAATGTGTTATTTGGATATTATGATATGGATGTATGATTTCCCTATTTTCCAAACACACATGTATGTTGGGTGTTGTGCTTGTGCGACTTCAGGCGATTTGTTTGGTTCATGGTTTTGTGGAGTTGATGTGCGATATCTTTGTCCTGGGGGGGATGTGGGGGGTGCCCGGAGTAAGGCCCCGGGGGATGGGGGGGTTGTGGTGGTGGGGTCCTGGGGGTGGTGGCGGTGGGTGTTGTTGGCCTATTGGGGCTCCGGGCTGCATGATGGGTTGCTCCAGGGCATCTGTTGTTCTTCATGTGTGGCTATGGGCTGTGCTCCCTTGTCTGGTGCAGGTTGTCGTCCGACTTTACACCAGGTCAGAGCAGGTGTTAATTTCCTGCTGCTAACGTGCCTTATCGCATGTTTTGTGGTCTTATCGCAGATCGGGCTGGTCATTGAGAATGTTGTGGAGTGGTGTTGTAGCAGCTTTTTTGCACGGGAACGCCTACTCTGCATCTCATTAGCGTTAGTTGCCGGGGTCATCTGTGGCGATGTTTTCTGCGACTGCTTTCGCAGGTAAACTGGTGTTATGGGCTGTTAGCACCAGCTTGGGAATGGGGCGATAGTTTTTTATTGCGGATTTGGCTGCGGTAAAGTGCCGATAACTCTGCGCTGTGTCCTTGAGAATATGCCCCTGAGAGTATTAACAGAGTAATGGTTCTTTCATGTACTATCGGTCCTACTTGTTTGCTTTTCAGCCCACTCATCTGCACAAATCAGTTAATGTGCTTTTTTGTTACATAGCTGGGAACATGACGAAAGTAGTCCTACTTTACAGTTGGTTTACTGAGTTCTATGAAGATAGTGACTTAACAAAGACAACGCCATTTTGGAAAGCAGACACTAGAGTATGGGTACTGGCACAGATTTTCCCAGGGGCCACAAAGTACGGTCTGTGGTGTGACCGAGGGCTGCACAGATGCCAGCAGGGTGGCGGTCGGGCGTTTGAGTTTTGTAAGGTGGGTGCAGGGGAAGCACAGCATGTGCATGTAGTGGCTAAATTGCACAGTACTAAGCCAGAAAACCTGGGATCAATCCCGGCTTCCCACTTGACCAAATTATGTGATCCTTGGCAATTGATTTTTTTTCCATTTGCTTCCTTTTCCTTCTCTTGTGTTTGATTTAATAAACTATGATGTTGTCCATTTATAATAGAAACACATGTCAACTAACTTGCCTCTTAGTTCACTATTGGCATTGTTGTCAGTGTCGGTGGAAGCATGAATGTTTCTAAATTCATGCTTGAAAACTATCATTTAAAAAAAAACCTCAATGCAGTGATATCATCAGATGTACTACAATAAAAAAAGTTCTACATGTTAATGAAATACTCGTTTTTGAATTTTGAGGAGACTTTATCACATTTTTACTCGTCTGTTGTAAGATGTTTATAAAAATTGTCTTTAAAAAAAGTGGCGTCGGACCTCTTAGTTATTTCCATTCTGAACGTTAGTGCTGAGTCTAGTAAACAGCAGAGTAGTGTTGCAGTTTACCAACGGGCCGCCAAAAAAGGTCAGGAGTGCTGCAAGCGCCCCCGGGCAGTACTTTGAGTATCACTGCGCTAGAACTTCCATCATAGAAGGAATTCATTTTGTACTCTCCCTTGCAACCCGAAGAACCGTGGGGTATTTTGTTCATCCATTGGCCCAGTCGCGGCTCCTGGAGGGAGTGCTGCGGGGCGGTGGGGCGGGGGAGGGGCAGGGTGGGGGTTAGAAAACTCCGGCATACGGCCGAACGGAGTTAAGTACATAAATAAATAAATAAAACGAATTACATTGCGAGCGCTGCAACGCCAAATGGCGATGCAGCGCGCGCAATGTAATTCGTTTTATTTATTTATTTATGTACTTGACTCCGTTCGGCCGTATGCCGGAGTTTACTACCCCCCACCCCGCCCCTCCCCCGCCCTGCCCCACCGCCCCGCAGCACTCCCTCCAGGAGCCGCGACTGCATTGACCCTATCCTACTGTTACAGGTTCAGATTGAGAGGCTGAATCACTGATTTTTTTGATTGTTCATCTTTTTAGTCAGCATAACCAGTGTGTGGACATGATACACACTTCATCTCTGTGCAGGAGATGTCTATGAGGTCTCCGGTTTAAATAGTAAAGTGGGCTTTCATTTCCAGTGTATGAGGGATTATTTTTTTCATTTATTCATATTTTTTGAGGGCAGACAAAGTCAGAAGGAGCGAAGCACTTTTACTAAAGGCATAAAATGGAAAACATAAAATTCAGCTGCCATTAGAAACCATAGACAGCACTTGCCATGTCAGGTAAGTCATTCTTTTAAAAGGCACCCTTGAACCTGTGAGTGTTGATAATTTTTAAATCCGCAAATCAATTTTTACAACTCTAAAACCATTTTGTTTGCAATGCACAAAACCTTTTCTACACATGTGACAAGATTTAATCCCAACACTGCCTTGAAGCTTTAAAAAAAACCCACATGTACTCATTTGTGTGGTTCAGTGATGTTATTGAGCATGTAATACGAGAAGTCATAGGCAGTACACGGTGGGGGCACCAGTTATTTTGTTTTAAAAAGATAGTTTTTATATTATTACAAGGCCTAACTATACAGTCAATTTAACTTTTGGTTTTTGTAGCAAAAATAGACCCGGGGGACCTCATCCCCTGGCGCCAAATTCCAACAATAAAAAGGGGACGGGCGTCTGGCCCCAAGCCTTAATAGGCCTTAAAAGGCACCAGGGACCCTATCCCCTCAGGCTGAATTCAAATAAAAAGGGGAAGGAGACTTTGTGGCTCCCTTCCCCAAGCATTAATGGTTCCTGGGGACCGCATCCCATGTGGCTGTATTCAAATAAAAAGGGGAAGGGGGCCTTGTGGCCCCCTTTCCTGACCTTTGATAGGCCAGCAGGACCCGATCCCCTGGGCCTGAATTCCAATAAAAAAGTAGTGGGGGCAGCACAGTCCCCCCACTCCATGTCTTTTGTGGCCCCAAGGACTCCAACCCCCGGGGCAAGTCCAAATTATAGGTGGGTGCCCTTGTGCCCACCTGGGACACTCACCAATTAGCAAGTTGGGGGCAAATGGGGGAACCGCAGCCCCAGCCGGCTCTCCGCATACTGTGGAAGCCGGTATTGCTTCCGTCTGGAGGGAGCTGTTGTTTTTGCATGCTCCCTCTGGGTGGGAGCAATATTTCTTTCTCTGCTTGCAGGAGTGTTGAGAGTAGACATGGCTTCTGTGCCCATGCTCCTGCAGGCAAAGAAAGCTGTTTTCTCCCGCTAGGCAAAAGATATAATAACGCTGTTGCCAGGTGGGAGCACAGATATGTTTCTCTTCTTGCACTGATGCGGTCAGAGAAAGTACTCTGTCCCGGTGGTGGGTTCCCAAAGACAGAGTAATTGACTCTGCCCCGGGAAATTGGGTATCCGAGGCCTTTTAAGGCTTAGGGAAGTGGGGCTGCAGGGTCCCTGCAGGAAGCTGGCTCGCTATATAGTGCACCAAAATGAGGTACAGTGTTTAGAGACTCCAGGCAAACCCTAAATAAATTACAGAGGCACAAATGACACCCCAAATGCTCTCTTTTGTGGTAGTGCGGGCGAGCAGTAGGGATATCAGAGGGTAGTACTAAGCATTAATTACACACAGAAATGCAGTAAATGAGACACACACCCAATAAAGAAATCCGATACCAATTTATAAAATGACAAAAACTTTTATTTGAATTTAGATACCAAGATCATCGGAATCGGGTACGTACTTTTTGAGGTATGAATTTTTACAGTTTTCAGAAATGGACACAGTGCATTTTCTGGACCGGCAAAGTTATCCTAAGGAGGAAAAACATGTATTGCATTCAGGCACTTGTCAGGGACTGTTCTGGACTTGAAGGGAGTATGGGGCAAGGTCACACCAACAGGTCATTTCAGGAGGCTGTGGGGCGTCTGGGTGAAGAGGTGTGTCACGGAGTCAGGTGTCCCATTCACTTCAATGGGTGAATGGTCTGGTTACAAAAGAGGCTGCAAGCAGGAACTGGGGGACCAGTCCAGGGGAACCCACAGGGGGGCCCGACCCTTGAGGTCCTCAGGCACGTGGGACCCGTTTGGTCCACTTCTTTTTGGGCTGTGGGGCCTGGGTGCAGTGGTGTCTTTTGATATTGGATTCTGGTGTAGGAGCTTCTTACAGTTGGATGGGGTATGCAGAAATACCCCGTTGGCACCATCACCTCACTTGGACTTGGTCTCTGGAGCGCAGGTGCATAGGTGCTTTGAGGCGTTAAGTTGTGGTGGTCACAAACTCCTGTCATGGTCTTTGTTTTGTGGAAGAGGGGCAAAAAGGACAGCTGAGCCTCTGACAAAGTGTGCCTCACTGTCTATGAAGTCCCTCGACGTGCAGGCCGGTCTTCCTCGGCATTGATGCACCGACTGGGCACAACAAGCCTTGGATGCGGCAAGGGGTACAATACCCTGGGTATTGGTCCTATGCAGCTCTGGTTGGTCCTGGTGTCCCCTCTCTCAGTAGGAGGACAGATCTGACCTTCAGGAGCACAGGGTCCTCTTCCTGGGGAGCTGTTGCATCAAGCTGGCCAGGGAGCAGCAACTCAGTGGACCTCACCTCGTGCTTTGGTGCTTGCGGCTGCAGGGGAGTAGCTCCTCTTCTCCAAAGGAGATTCTTAGGCAATTTGCAAAGCACTGGCAGCCCTCTGGGTTTCTTGAGGCCTGCACAGCGGCAGGATGAGTCAGATCCTCCACAAGGTTCGGGTGCAGCAGGCAGGCCAAGTAAGTCGTGCTCCTCTATTCTCAGGTCACCAGTCTTCTTCTTCCACTCCTTCTTTTGTGTCCAGTAAAATCTGAAGGTCTGGTATCAGGAGGTCTAAATACTCAATTTAGGGCCATTCAGAGGAGTGAGGGGTAGTAGCCAATGGGCTACTTACCCCTGCAATCACTACACCCCCTAGATGACCACTTCCTTTGGGGAGCGGGCATCACCCTGTACCAGAATTCCTAATTTCACTGCACACAATATGGTGGAATTTCTAAAGTCGTGTTCATGTCAGACTAGGTCACCCTAGAGGTGTGCCCAGCCTGGGCACGCAACACGCCTCCTGCATAGATAATTTTCCCACCTGTCCAGATACCAAAGGGCTCTGTACAAAGGGGGTCGGCTTCCTCACCTGTGAGAGAAGCTAGATTTGCATTCCAAAGGCAAACACCTCAGCTCCTCCCCTTCGGGGAGTTGTAGCCCACACCTTGGACCTTGCAGTCCAGGTGTGAGGAGGGAACCCAATGATGAAGCTTGTCACCATATGGTGAGTGAGGGTTTTCATCCTGAGAGGATTCCTTCCCTTTCCTTCCTTCCTTCCTGGCAGTTTCACTTCATACAGTCAATTGCCATAATACAGATCTCATCTGTTTAACTTTAAAGCCAGGCGTACAGTGAGTGAATTTGTTACTGAGGTCTGGTAAGCAGGCCTCAGTGCACTGTGAAAGTTGAAAATCAGCATCTAGTAGCTAAAAGGGGGCAACAAGTGTATTGGGGGTAACTGCAACAAAGCCCAGTTACCTACAGTCTCCCTCCCTTTTTAATATACATTTTGACCCTAGGGCGTAATAAGGCTCAGGGAGGGGGGTTCATGCGCCTGCCTCCTTTCATTTTATACCTCAGCCACCGGGCAATGAGCACCACTGGGCCATACAGACGCTTGGAGAGGGGGCCTTGCTTCCCCCTTGCCAAAATTAATATTTTGCTCTGCCCCCCCTCCTGGGCCCTGACCCATTCCTGAGGGAGTTTAAAAAGAAGTGCAGGAGCCTGGACTTTTTAAAAATGTTTGCTGCTGATTCATGGCAAAATGTAAAAAAAAACATTTTTGTCCCCATGCGTGGTCAAAAGTACTCCACCACCAGACCTAGGGGTCAGGGTATCCCTACCCTGCCCCCTAATGTCTTTTCCTTTACCTTTTGTATTAGGACTTGGAAGTCCTGAGTCCTAAGATGGCTGCCACCACATAGTTGTTGATGTGGTGGCAGGCAATCAGATTTCTCCATGAGATCCGCCGCGGCATGATATATATACATTTTTGAAGCATTTATTGCTCAAAAACTTCTGAATAGATTTACAACAAATCACCAAAAGCACTTTTCTGACTCAAGATCTTGCTTTCTGCCAAACTTGGTGTAAATCTGTTCAGCGGTTTGGGCTGTAACTGTGTCTAAAGTTCCTACACGTTTTGCCCCTCCCCCCTTTTTCCAGCCCCTGCTTGACAGATCCCCCTGAAACTTGACAGTTAGGAGCTGAGGTGATTTTAAAAAAAAAGTTTTGTGAAGATTCGTCTAACGACACCAAAGATATAAGCAAACGAAAAAATGCGGCTGGTATAAAAACACAATCCTAACTATAACTACCCAGTGGCAACCACCTGCTGTGCGCAGTGTGGGGTTGGCTGCCTGTGGGTGATTTGCCGCAGGGCCTGGCCACAGCCCAGGCTCTTCGGAGAATCCCCCACCGTGCATGGAGTTGAATTGGCTTTACGTGAGGTAATGAAATATTATTTAACGCTAAAAAAACTAGAAATTAATCGGAAAAAAAGATTAAAGTAACGTTATAGTTAGTAGTGATAAAATGATCTGCTTTGGTTTAGAAAAATCTTAGAAATTTACTGGAAAAAACAATGGTTAAAAAAACGTTATAGTGAAGTCAATACATCAGTGACAACGTTAACGTTTTGAACAAAAAAACACAGAAATTCATAAATTATCATTAGGAAAGCTAACTATAACTTCCGCCGCCGCCATGAACTGCTTATGACCTCACATATTATGTCACTTATGACATGTTCTATGACATCATTTATGACATCACGGATGAAATCTCAAATGACATAATTGATGACATCATCCCATGAGTGTGCTTGTTTTATAGGTTACATAGTGGCGGGTTGCTACCATATTACATTTTTACCTAATTTTGTACAGCCTGTGTCCAACTAATGGGTGTAAGTGTTTACAAAACGCATGTGCTTCTAATGCATCATAGGTGTGTAGAGGTATTAAACACGTTATAAATCTTGCACAAAAACAATCCCCTCAGGCAGAATGCAGCACACAGAAAGAGGAAGTAACGAGGAGAAATAAACATATTTCTCCTTGTTACGCCTCACCTGGAGAAGTGTAGCATTTTGGTCCAATCCCAAGTTTACCAGTAATGGTAAATCTGTGAATGCGCCAACATCCATGGGTGGATGCATGGGAACACTCACGCTCCACCCATGGGATGCCTCCCTAGGGGAGAGTAACGCAACGCAGCGATTTGCGCTGCATTGTGTTCCACTGATTTATCATGCCACACAAGGCTACGCAAGGTTTGGCTTGATAAATCAAACTTAACAATTGCATCGCTCTTGCGCCTCTTTGCGTGGCACAAGGGCAACACAACTTATTCCAAATATGCTCCTGTGTATTGAAGCAGCCTTGAGTTATTGGAGAGAATCATCTCAACATGACAATTACTAAATACCATAGAGGACTGTGTGCACCAGGCACTAACCTATGCACAGGTGCTTCTCTTACTTCAGATTATGGACTTTCTGTAAAGTTTTCACCACAGTATGAAGGCTGCAGGTAGTATAATCTTTAGCACCTTCAGACTTTGGTTACTTTAAGTGAATAATGTATTTTTTTACACGTGTTGCATAGAGTGTACACTGTTCTTAGTATATACTTTTAATACTCTGCAGTGTATGTCTCATGAGAGTTTCACTGACTGCAGTGTGGTACAGAGTGAACTCTCTCCATAGAGTAAACATAGTTTACAGTGCCCACTTTTCTACTCATATTAACTACATTTCTCAATGCAGGTTCGGTGACTGTGAGGGGTTTTATACAGATAACAGTTGTCCCTAGTAGGGCATTAATTTTGGAACAGACGTTGAGTATCTTGAAAAACGTAACTTTCTCTGAACAGTTATGTATATATATTCAACACCTTGCGCAATGAGGGTTTACTCTATATCCATTGATGAAAGTTAATGTGAGCTAGGCTACCCGTGATGTGTATGGTATACGGTCAATGTTGCACATAACACATGCTTGCCACACCTGAGATAGTTGTATCTGTGATGGCATTAATGATGCTTCATATTATTCTGAGCTATTTTGTATTTACTTTCAGGCCTCTAATGCCATACCAGTATATAGAGTAATGTGTAAAAAAGAAGCTTGGATGATGACATCAGTGATGTCATTGGAGACGTCATCAGTGATGTCATAATGATGTCATAGAACACGCCATGAGTGATATTATATGTAATGTTATAAGCAGTGCATGGTGGGGCGCACGTTATAGTTAGCTCTGCTAACTATAACTGGTGAATTTCTGTGTTGTTTTTAGCTCAAAACGTTAACGGTGTTACTGACATATTCACCTAACTATATAAAACATAATAATAAAAACAAAATATATCTATATAGCCACTCTGTAGTTATAGTTAGGATTCCCAGAGATAGCAATCCCTCAGATTTTTGCTTGGCAGTAGCTTTGTTACTGTTTGATGTATGTCCAGGAAACTTTGCAGACCTATTATTCTTTTTGCTAAATTGGCTGATGAATCAAAGCTTTGTTGTGATTAGTTAATCTGAATGGTCCTGAGCACCGGAGGGGCTGCAAAGTGCTGATTGTCCCCCCTTCGGGCACCACAGGCAAGTGGCAGGCGCCTGTGGCCCCGGGACATCATCTGAGCGCACAGCGGGGGAAGCTCGGCGGGGCGGACGGGCAGGCTACGGGCCGTCCTCCCCCCAAACCCATATCTCAACTTAACGGCTAATGCTACCCATTTACGGCCCGAATCTTGACCGCCTGGGCCACATCCCATGCGACAGGCTGCCTGGAGACACCGGCATCGTACGAAGCGAGGTGCAGGCGAAACCCAATCTGACTCCCGGGACCGGAGCGCCAGTACAGCTCCCGTCTAACAGACGAGCAGTCGGCCAGCCACTAAGCAGCATGGGCCCCCCCTGCATCGAAACCATGACCAGCGCTCGGCTGCTGGCCCGGCCCTGAGCATTGACCAGTGGGTGAGCTGACCACGGGAAGGGACACGTGTGAAGTTAGCCCGTGGCTCGGGGATTGCTACTGGCCCACAGTGGCCTCCAGGGTGAGTGACATGGCGCCTCGTCGAGGCCTGGGCCCATTGCATGGTCACGAGAGACTCATCGGCATTTGAAATTGTCTGCGTCATATGACGGAGGAGGGGGACCCCCCCTGGTGTGCACACTCCCGGGGACAAGAGACAGTGTGAGGAGACAAGGTGAGGAGCTCCGACCGGGTGCTCCCTGGTTAGGGATTTCCTTTTTGGCCCTAATTCCCCTTGAATCTTCCCCCTCCTTTGACCTTTATACTCTCCTGGGGTTCTTTTTAACTGCGGTGCTTTGACTCTCCTACTCCCGTGTTTGATCTCGAAACCTCTGAAGAACCGTGAATTTTTTTACCGGCCTCGGAGCCCTAGTAACATGGTCGATGCCCGGTGGAGCTGCCTAGTCAGCTATAGAGGAGATTGGCTGTGGATCACCTCCTCTGGCGTCACCTACCCAGCCGGTGTGTCTCCTTCCTCCCCAACCTTTTCCGACGAATTCTCCGATGTTCTGCCGATGGCCGAGCAAGTTGATGACCCGGGTCCATTTTCCGATGTTCTGCCGATGGCTGAGCAAGTTGATGACCCGGGTCCACCATCTTAGCGGCTTCGACCGATTCTCTTGCCGCTGGACTGCTCCCTACGTCGCCTGACTGTCCTTACCTCTAGTCGACCCCCCCTTTGTCTCTTCCACCCCTCTCAGCTTGTACAGTCACCACAACACTGGATGTGGTGATTGCTGGCCCCCAGCTGGTTTGTTTGACTCTCTTTGACTTTTTGGTTCCTCTAAGTTCTTTCCCCCTTGCCGGTCTGCCTGATCCGATCGGCATTTCAACCCCTTTTTACTTTTCCCCCTCTACCTTCTATTCACCATAGGATGTGTGTTTATTTTATGCTATGCTCTAGAAACGCATGATGTAATCTTTTTAACTCGCTAATCCTCATGTAAAGCGCTCTGATACCTCCGGGTCTAGCCAGCGCTATATAAAACTCTGCAAATAAATAAATAAATAAAGTTAAGGAGGTGCAAAGAAAAAACGGAGGTCCCAAAACATGTTTTTCCAACAATGCATTTTCCATAGACAGTTTTCACAGACTTAGTGACAAAATCGCTGAATGGATTCACATGAAATTTGCCAGGAGTATAGATTATAGCTTGTTAAGGGTCCTTTTTGTCATTTGTTCTGAATTGGTTCAGTTGTTTATAAGTAATAAGAAACAAAATCTTAGTAATATATTGGGCCACAGTATACCGTAGTACCTTCCCAGTATATCGTGGTACCTGGCTGTTCACTGAGCCTCCGTAGCAGGATCCTCAGTGCCTGGATACCCTCACGGGTGATTAGCTGTGCTATACAAGTCATGTTTGATTTGATGGATTGATTGAAAGTTTAGTAAAGAATGCACAATATTTTAACAATAGCATGCATGTCAAATTGCAGCCCGTGCATATAGGAAAAACTGGCATAATGCCTCAGTGTCTAGTGGAGCCATCCAAATGATGGAAATAAAAGAATGAATGAATGTAGTTTTTTACTATTCGATAAAGGGGTGAATTTATAAACATTAGAGTGCATCTGTGCACACTGTATCATCGGGAGGATTTCCTTGTCTGAGCCAAGTAAGAGATTAGTTCAAAATCCATATTTATACAATCATTGGCTTCTCCACTGCAAGTGCTAGCAAGGGGGCAGGGGGTGTAACTTTGGTGGCTGCATCTTGCTAAAGGCTCCTTTGCTGCAGTTGCTAGATTACAGTGGCACAACCTTATAAAGTTTTCGGCTATTGTTTGAACACCTTAGTGTCTGAGACAACCCCATTTGAATGATTGACTGTTCAGCCCGCAGCAAACACAGCACTTGTTTTTACTGATAAATCAGCCTGAACACGTAGGGTGGTCTCTTTCACATGACAGTTTTATATCTATAAAGTGTTAAACTGCACTTTATTATTTTTTTAATATTGCCATTACACAGCACGTGCAACTGGGCAAAACCAAGTTCAGGTGATGGGCACAGAACAAGGATTACAAATATGACAGTGCGACGAATCTTCTGGCATTTCACCGTACATGCACCGCAAAGTCTTAAAGCATCATATGTGATCATTCAGGATCCAGGATGGGGGATGAAGGGTGCAAGCAAGAGCTGGTAGACACACGGAGGGTCATTTGTGTTGATAAGCGGTGCATAGTGACATTTTGAATGAAGGTTTCAATACAATGGCAAATCATAAGAGTTAACTATATGAGTCTGTATAATACCCCTACCTCCTACACATGTCTCACAATGGCACTTGTTGCATTTTCCGAGCCACACCGGGATGCTTAGTGTGGAGGTGCATTATAATTCAAATCATCAGGCAATGGATTCCATGTGCACTTTCATACTTCAAGCATCACACTTATGTATTCCTTTATTAGGGAGTTTTATGTAGTACTGCATGTTGTCCGTTAGTAACTTCGGAGTACAGCATGTAGGAAAGGTAGTCCTGGCAGTGGCGTAATGAAACTTGAGGGGGCCCCCCTTCAAGGTACATGGAGTCCTCCCTCTGGACTCCACCAGGAGCTCTCAGGCCAGGGTTCTGTGCTGAGGGGGCCCACTGGAAATCGCCCCCCTGCACTTCAGCGGCTGCGGGGGCCTATATTACGCCACTGAGTCTTGGTAAGAGTCAAATTGCAATGTGTCGGACAGAGAGAGTAACCATGGCTAATATCCATCAGAAGGACCCACATTCCGAGACAGTCTCAATTGAATGTCAACCCAGAGTTTCCTAAAGTTCAATGGGTTGGGTTCAGCATTAGGTTAAGGTCAGAAGAGTGCCATGATCTAGGACCTTGCACACTTGTGTTTCACCATCTTTTAAAGGATTGTAGATTGACCCTATGATCTTACGATGTACGTAGGTCTCCATGAGGTATGTAGGTGGAATGTCAGTTCTGCAGTTATGAAGGCTCTTTGCCCCAGTAAGTTCTGAGGTTGGTGCACAAGACATTAGTATTCATGGTATCTACTCAGAACCAGTTGAAAGAGCATTAAAATAGCTGGCAAAATTATATGTTTGTTGTGTTGTTCTTCTGTAGCATCTTAGGATACTTATTTGTAGTCCAACATTCTGACGCGTTTTCTTTGTACCTTAAAATAGGACTTTCACCTACAGTACTATGCCGTATACACCACACTACTATCACAATCTTCTCTTTGTTAGCTGTCAGCCTTATGGTATCTATGTAGTAGTGCTTGGTGGCATGTTTAAGGAGAAATTTAAGAATCAAATTATTTATTTAGGGTTTTAAAGTTCTGCATGCTGCAGTTTAAGGAGGTTATAACAAAAGGCTACTGCAAATGTTATTGATTTGATGTTACACTTAGGGGCCTATTACGGTATTGGTAGGGGTTTCCTCCAACCGACACCGTGGCAGATACAGGACCGACCGACCTCTGGTCGGCGGTCCTGACCTCCTAATTATGCGACCTAACTATGATGTGACCGCACCTGGTGTGGTCGCATTCTCCCATTTCTCTATGGAGCTTGTGTTACGGGCGTAAACTGACCATAACACAAGCTCCCAAAGAGAAATGGGAGAATGTGTTAATCCCTGCACCCCATGGAAGGTGCCTCAAGGTGCCCCCTCTGCCCCCAACCGGAGGCCATAAGGGAAAGGGGGCCCTGCTAGGGGCCCCCAGGCACGCTTTCCGAAAGAGTTTTCATGCCGGAAAGGCCGGCATGGATACCCTGCCGGAAACCGTGCATCGTAATCCAGACAGCGGATACTGCTGTCCATATGGATTACGGGCCGGTTCTGACTGGCCAACGGGCTCCTTTAGCCCGTTTGAAGACAGCCGGAATGACCAACCAGTTTTAATTCCGACGGCTGATTATGATACAGCCGCTCGGAATTGAAACCGGAGGCTTAACTACCAACATCGTAATCGGCCCCTTAGAGTCCAAGTGTCTACAGTCGATGTACCGGCAACCACCTTCGACTGGAGAGAAGATGGTAAAGACTTGGCAAAGTCAATTTTTGCATGACCATTTGTATTAATACATGCAAAGAATTGTACCTTTTCACAATCAGTATGTAAAGAATCGTAGTTCTTACACAATCACTATAATCACACACAAATACACCTGGTCAGTGGCAGGCAAAATGTAACTGTACGAGTTTTAAAGCCTATTCAAAGCATATGTGAGATTAAACAGAGGACAGGCTAGATATGCTTGGTATGTTTTAAGACACGTTATGCACCATTCCTGATTTTTTCCCTTCACCCAGTTTGTGAAATTTCCATTTGTATCTTTTCCCAAGCTCGTTTGTTTCCACATTGCTAGATACGTTTAATTGCACAGTGAGATAATTTTCTCTTTACTTAATCTGGCCAGGCTGCACAATGTTAGAAGAATTTGTCCGTGCAAATATATATTTAGCAAAACCATTGTAGGAAACGTTTTTTTGCACAATGGCAAATGTCTGCTGAATAGATCTTTGCAGGCTTTCCTTTTGCAGACATTTTCTAAATCAGAACATAATTGTTTCAAAAGCCACACTTTTCATGCAGATGTGGCAAATTGAAAAACTTTGCAACTTTCAGAAAATTGAAAACATTTCAATGGCGCTGCATGAATATTAGAAACATAAAACTTTGGACAACATTAGGAGTGAACTCATTGCAAGTAAGAGATAGTGAATATAGGAGCTAGAGGACATGGGAGGTCATTTAAAACTGGGTGAATTGCCCACCAGGTCAGTGGAGGATATGGCCTTCTCGCCAATGGCAGCGGACCAACCTCCCTACTGCCCGCTCACTTGCCCTACTGCCTGCCTTGCTGGAATCTCACTGTGATCAGAGCAATCTCCAATATGTTGGCTGCTCTGAAGGCAGAAGAGTTTGCTGAGCAGATGCCATTTTGTTTGGGCCCCGAGCAGGAAACGTTTTTGTTTTTCAAAAACAAGCTCCCATATGGTTTTGGTTTTGAAAATATATATTTTTTTAAAATAGCCCCAATATGCAGGGAGCGTACTTCCTGTGTGTTGGGGGCATTTGTTTCATTTTACTGGACAGAACTGTTATGTCTTGCATTGGTTCCCCTGGCAGTGAAAAATAGCAAAGTTTACCCCACCCCCTCCATCATGGACCGGCATTCCTGTGACAGACAAGCTGCTAGGTCAGTGGTTTCCACCGGTAAAGGAACTGGAAGTTTTATGGGAAGAGCAAGTAGAAGCTCTGATGGTCAACACCCTAAAGTTCCTCCATCTCTCAATAAGGTGAGGAGCCATGGGATTTGGCTGCTCCACACCTGCTAAGCCTTAGGCAGTTTTTATGGGATTAACCCCAATCTGCCTACCCGGTGGATGGGGGGCAAAAAGCCCATTAGACACCACGGAATTGTTGTGAAAACAAGAAACGTAATCGTGAACTGCCAAGTTGTGGTATATTTGCGATAAACATATACTTAGAAAAGCCCTTTGAATGTGTTCATCTTAAAGAATTATCTAGTTAGAATATGTCACGGTTAAGTAGAAAAATAAAGGAGGCACATGATGTTGTGTTTTTGTGTGATAATATGATACACTTGATCAGAAAAAATATGTTTGTTCCACATAGGGCCCGATTAAGACTTTGGCAGTGTGAAGCAGGTCAGTCACGCTGCCGCCCCACTCTCACACTGACAAAGCCGTGTGAGCACCGCCCACCAGATTACGAGTTTTCTCCTGTCTGGCAGGCATTTATTTGGCGGTCACACAACGATGCCTCTGAAAATGGGCACCACAATCAGTTCCTGCATGGCCTGGACTCTGCAGTCCATGCCGTGAACTAGGGTGCATGCACACATGGGGGGTACAACATGTGCACCCCACAATGTACCCACGTGCATTGGGCCAAGAGGGGGCCCTCTTTCTTTCCTCACCGCCAGCAGTTTCATGGAGTAAGACCCTCCATGAGACTGCTGGCAGTGAGGAAAGTCATAATATACCTGGCAGTGCCGCGCCACCGCCAGGGACCTCTGATCCCTGGCAGTGCCATGGCGGTCCGACTGCCCAAGTTGTAGTCCGGCAGTCAAACCGCTGATGCAGCGGTGGATGGTCTGCCACTGCTATGCTACCGTGAGTTTGGCAGTCCTCGGACCGCCAAACTCATAATTAGTTCCCAAGTCTCATGTAAAGAAAAATGGTGCACATGGCAAAGAAATTATTTAAATTATGACTCTTTCTGTTTATTAATACTATTAAAATTAAACGTCTAAGTATCACTTTATGTTATGGCTCTGATGACAAAGCAATCGCGCATTCTGGTATAATCTTTCAAGTAGGCAAATTACTTGATTCACACATATTTAATTTTCTTATGTCAGAAATCCTAACTTGGGAAATTATATTTTATCTTCTGTGTTTTATGGGGAAAAAATAGCAACATTTGCTATCTGATTGTACTTGTTATTTAAATACATTCTAACACAATTGTTTGAGTGGTATTGTTTTTTTTTTATTTCACTCTTTCATTCATGCTGCTACACAGCATACATTCATCATCTATATTGCAACACTCTTTAACTCTTTAGTGTGAGCAATGCCTTGTTCACTTTCTCCGCACTACCTTTAATGTACAGCCATGCATGCTGATATCACTGAAACTTCAGCAGCCAGAATCTAAAAGACCCGGCTCCTTTCAGGTTGATCAGTGCTCAGGAGCACAGCTCAGCCCCCCCATGCACCCATCAGGATGTGAGAGGGACAGTTGGAAAGGAGAGATTCTCTTACTCAATGGTGATCACTGGGCAGAAAGCCTCTACACTGAACCTCCAGGGAATAGAAACATGAGGGAGTGCCTCCGCAGGAATGGGCTAATGTTCCTGCACCTCCTGGGACAACACAGCTTATCTGTCCCTTCAGGGGGCAGATTTGGATATTTACCCCAAGGCCCCTAGACACCATGGACATGTTGTTGAAAATGAATGGGGTGGGACATGGGCAGGGCCTGCTGGCATCTGGCTGCCCCCTGCCTGCTGAGCCTTAGACAGTTTCTAGGCACCCCGAGTGAACTCATTGATGTGGTTCACCCCAATCTGCTACTGGTGGGTGGGGGGGAGTAAACCTTTTAGGCACGAAGAATTTGTTGTACAACATGGAATGGAATGGTGTCTGTTAGAAATGGGGGTCTCTAGTTGGCAATGGCTGGCCACTGTCCAAGTAGGGACCCTTCTTCCTAAGTCAGAGTGAGAGGGCTACCCTCTTTAATACCCCTGCTCAACCCTGTGGTAACGTAGCACGAGCAGGTAGGCTTATCTCAGAGTCAGGGTGTGAAGCATTTATGACCATACACAGTAACACAGTGAGGAACACTACAAAGGGACACCACACAAGTAGTTATAAAAAATAAGTATCTTTATATAAAGGCAGATTTATCACAAGACCAATAACTGTAAAAGCCACAATACTGTCAAAAATAGGATAGCTGTTGAAGGGCTGTCAAAGATAGTTCAAAGGTTGCAAGAATAAGGTTCAAATTCAAGGCAGGGGTCTCTGCGCCCTTTCTCGTTCAGAGGTTGCAAAAATAAGGTTCAAATTCAAAGCAGTGGTCTCTGCGACCCTTTCTCTCACAAAGTACCTGGGTTTAGTAGCAAAACCAACAAAATGTCGCAAAGAAGTGGTAGCGATGATTCTCGGCACGCGAGGCCGGCGATGCGTTGAAATCCTTGCCGCAAGGGAGGATGATGCGCCGATCTGCGTGATGCGTGCGGAGACACTGCGACCAACTTCTGCACGCTAGGCCGCCGATGCGATGACTTTCTTGCCGCGAGGGAGAAGTCGATGCGACGAGCCTGTTGCGCTGTGCGATTGTGTTGCGATGCGAAGAGATGACGCTCCGCGAGGGAGCGACGAAATCCGGTGCGATGCGATGAAAATGGTGGACGCACGGCGTCCGCAAAGCGATGTCTTGAAGCGATGATTTCTTTAGGGGTTGCGAGCACTCGGCGACAGCAGCGCAATGATTTTTCCAGCGCGTCTCAGCTGCAGCGGCTCGCAAAGGGGCGTTAGCGATGGTTTCGTGTTGCGAGCACCCAGCGGCAGCAGCGCGATGATTTTTCCAGCGCTCTCGGCTGCAGCGGCTCGCAAACGTGCGTTAGCGACGATTTCCAGCACTCTTTTCTCTGAAGCAAAACTAGAGGCCCTGGAACTCACAGGAGCCTCATCAGCAGATAGCAATCCTCGCAGGGAGGAAGCAGGAGGTTGGTGGTGGAGTCAGATGTGCCTGAGACTCCAGCAGGAGGCTAGCTCTTTTCCTAGCCCTTGGGTAATTGCTGTAACAAAAATAAAAGTTCTCTCAAAAGTTCCTTTTCCTCTTCTTCAAGGTCCAGTGGTCACTGCTGCAGGCCAGTGCAAGAAACAACACACAAGCACAAGGACAGTCACTTCCTGCAGATTCCTCCAGTGGCACGGACAGAGTGTCCTCTCCAGATCCAAAAGCAATACAAATTGTAGGGGTTTGAGCACAGATATTTATACCCCAAAAGTCTTTGTTCTCAGAAGCTACAAGTCACTGAACCTAGCCAGAACCAGTTCTGCTCAGGCCTGGAGCACTTTGTTTACCAGGCTGCATTCCTCCTTTCAGAAAGAGGGGTCTGCTAGCAGACACACAGTAGGAGGTGGAGCCAGCATTCACCTTGCCAGGCACAGCCCTATTCAGGTCAAGGAGCCACCCCTCCCCACACTCTAAATGCAGATCTCTCTATTCAACCCAGGTCTGACTCAGCCGGCCCTGCCCCTCCAAAACTAGACAGCCAATACACATAACAGCAGAGCACACTGGAAGGCTTAGGCAAGAAAATACCTACTTTCTAAAAGTGGTATTTTCAAACACAGAATATAAAAATAAACTTCACTAAAAGATGTATTTTAATATTCTGAGCTCAGGCATACTAAATTCGTTTTTCTACCATGTTCCTGGGGTCAGTTAGGACTATAGAATGTAATAGTCAAACTGCCCATTCTAGCCTATGAGGAACAGGTAGCCTTACAGTAGTGAAAAACGAAATGGGGTGTACTTCACTACCAGGACATGCTACACATACCAAGGCATGTCCTACCTTACACATACAATGCACACTACCATAGGGGTGACTTACAAGATGCCAAGGGAAGGTTCAGGGGCTGGGAAGTGGGTGCACTTCACAGCCAAGATGGCAGTTCTGGACTGCACACAGACACTGCAGTGGCAGGTCTGAGACACACTTTACAAGCTGCTTCTGTGGGTGGCGCAAACCAGCGCTGCATGCCCACCAGCACCATTTGGTTTACCAGCCCTGGGCACACACAGGCCACACTACTAGGGACTAACAGGTAAACCAAATAAGCCAATCAGGGATACACCAATTCACATAGACATATTTACAAAGGGAGAGCATATGCACTTTAGCACTGAACAGCAGTGGTAAAGTGCCCAGAGTCATAAAACCAACAGAAACAGGTCAGCAAAAATACAGGAGGCAGGCAAAAAGTTTAGGGGTGACCCTGCAAAAGGGCCATTTCCAACACAACCCCCTTCCAGCCAAAACGCAGGGTAGACCAATCACTACTTTGATGGGCTTCCCTGCTTCGAGCGATAGAACACGGAACTGGCCCGCAACTGCAGGGGCATATGCCAGCTCTACTCCAATCTGAACCCCGGTGGATCCCTCTGTCCACACTCCCAGGGCCCACTAAGATAACCAATGGGGAACTCTGCCCCTCACCTGTGGACACCACCTGTGCAGCACCTAACCTTAACTGGCCCCCAGGTGTGTTCCAACAGATAAACAATAAGCCACAGTAGCCACTGACAGTAGTCAGGGATGAGTCCCAGGCCTTATACCTCTCAGGGCTCACTAAGACAACCAATGGGGAACTCTTCCCCTTACCTGTGGACACCACCTGTGCAGCACCAAACCTTAACTGGCCCCAGGTGTGTCCCAACAGATAAACAACAAGCCCCAGTAGCCACTGACAGTAGTCAGTGATGAAATCCAAGCCCTATACCTCTCAGGGCTCTCAAACTTTTGTGGCATCAGAGAGTGAGGGGCAGTAACCCCAGGTGTCTGGCACCTTTTGTCCACTCTCCCTCCTGTCAGGTCAGGCAACGCGTCCTGACACTGACCCACCAGCCCTGGGCCTGTTCCCAGTGGCGGGGCCAGAGACTGGGGTGGGCTCCCCCACACCCGGTCCCTCTCTTTGGGGCTCGGTACCCTCCCACTTGGAGCGGTACCCCCCTCCAGAATTGTCAGGGCACCTGAGGCAGGTGTCCTGCATAATTCACCCACCAGTTCAGGGGTTCTATCCTGCAACTGGTATCCCAGCATAGGGTCTGTACCCTTAGACTGGGCGGAGGTCAGGGGTGAGGCTGCCCTCTCCCCGCCCCCTTTACTGGGGCCCGGCACCCTCCCACCTGGAGAGGTGCCTCCATAACACAAACCGGGAGGGGCACTGTTAGCAGTTGCCCCTTTCTCCAGATCAGGGGGGACACCCTGAACCTGGCCCCCCAACCTAGGGTCTGTACCCTTAGGCTGGGCCTGTGCCTGGCAACCCAGGACTTCTGGGGGAGTACACCAATTCCCCCCAAGGAAAATACACTCTTCCACTAGTTCAGGGCCTTGTCCCTGCAACTGATCCATCAACTTGGAAAAACCCTCAGGTGGTACTGGGGTCAGAGGCGAGGACTCCCTCCCTCTGCACCCCCTTCCAGCATACTGCACCCTCCCACCTGGAGTGGTGCTTTTAGGAAAAAAAAATGGTTGGGACACTGCTTACAGTTGTCCCTTCCTCCAGGTCAGACAACACCTGGACCTGACTTACCATCCCAGGGACCAACCCCTGTGGTTAAACAACCGCCTGGCCACCCAGGACTTCCTGGGGAGCACACAGGCTCCCCTCAAGGGAAACACACCCCTCCACCAGTTCAGGGCCTGGACCCTGCAACTGACCTACCAACCTGAAAAAACCCTCAGGGTGCACCGGGGTCAGAGGCGAGGACTCCCTCCCTCTGCACCCCCTTCCAGCATACTGCATCCTCCCACCTGGAGTGGTGCTCTTGGAAAAAATGGTCGGGACACTGCTTACAGTTGTCCCTCCCTCCAGGTCAGACAACTCCTGGACCTGACTTACCAACCCAGGGACCAACCCCTGCGGCTGAACAACTGCCTGGCCAACCAGGACTTCCTGAGGATGACACATACCTAGCGTGTTGCGTGACAGTCTGCCTGGCACAGAGCTCACGACCTCCTGTCCCTCTGACAGTGCGTGAAGATGCCCCAGGACAGAAGTGGTGTCACCATGGCCAATCCTATGAGGCTCAGCCCTTCTGGCTGGCCCCTGACACACTGGTTCTTCCACTGGGGACTCTTTCCCCCTTTCATCCCTCAGACTGGACTTCTGTACCCTCCCCCTAGGAGTGGCACTGCCAGGCACAAGAACTGATGGAGGCCTGACTACAGGCACTCCCAGCTCACCTAACACTGGGGTACCCCCCACAATGGACGGTCCATCCAGACAGACTAGGCTCCCCACCTGGTGTTCCCTCATGGAACCATCCAGTCCTGGGGACTGAGGCTGGGGCACTTCGGGGCCTATCCCAGTCTCACTCCTGCTCCCACGAGACAGGATGTGAGGCCCTACAACCTCCTCACAACAAGGGGACCCAGCTGTAACACTCCTAACCTTTCCCAGCACTCTGGGTTGGAAAACTTCTGAACCACTTCTCTTAGGGTCACTCCCTAATGCCTCTACAGAGCCTCTGGACTCACCCAGAGGTCTGCCTCCTGCGCAAGTTCCCTAGGATCAGAGAACTCGCACTCTAACACATGTTGGTTTAGCTCTGGAAAATAGGAACTCACCATATGCTCTCCCACAATTGGATTACACAGTTCCACGCAGGTGCTAACCTTTACCTCATAATCCAGTGTCTCACACACGTACCCCACACCACTCTCTTGAAATGGGCGAGACATTAACTGACTGTCTCTATCACTCAACCCACACTCTTCTGGGCGGTCCTCACACTCATACACCAGGACTTCAACCACGGGGGAACCCCTCTCCCTGCACCTCTCATCCAGAGTCGGTAGAGTATCCCTCCTTTCACTAGG
This sequence comes from Calotriton arnoldi, assembly GCA_963921515.1. Taxonomy (NCBI): domain Eukaryota; kingdom Metazoa; phylum Chordata; class Amphibia; order Caudata; family Salamandridae; genus Calotriton; species Calotriton arnoldi. The sequence goes on along the minus strand of CAWUFW010017159.1, from coordinate 221,635 downwards.
ACTATGGGCCCCTGCGCTAGTTCCCCAATCCACCTCAGGGACACTGCATATTAATGGAGCTACCTCATATCCTTGAATCCCCTGGTGTAGATCAACCCCCTCCTTCAAGTCAGGTGCTACATCTCTGGGTGGGTGTACTACACTGTCATCACTATATACTTCAATTTTGCTGCCACCACTGGACCCCACCCTCTCTGGGGAATCCAGACAATTAAAACTGCGCTCCAGGGGTAACCTACCCTCTTGAGCTAACTTCTCCTTTTCTGCTCTCTGCGCTAGGTGCGCCTCCAGCTGGGCAATCTCTATTTGGAGCCTCTCCAATTCCAGCTGGTACTCCCTCTCCCTCTGTCTGCCCAACTCCTCGGGGACCATGAAGGGGATTGGGTGCTACCCTGTGCACTAGATCCAGCAAGGGACTCCCTACCTATGGGACCTTCCCGCCTGTCCACCAACTCCTCTGGGGACCCTGAGGGGAATCTGGCACTACCATAGGCACTAGACTCATCAAGGAACTCCCCACCTATGAGATATTCCATAACACTTTCTTCCTCCTCTTCAGACTCTCCAGAGCCACCCTCAGACCAACTACCCTCTTGGTAGGTGTACTGGGACTCCAAGAATCTCCATCTGTCTTGTTGCCAAAGTCTCAGGGATGTCTGCCGGGATAGCTGAGTCTCCTTCCTACTCACTGCTAAGCCCCTCTCCTCACAGAACCCCTTAGCTCCTCTAGACTGTAGGTTAACAGATCATCTATATAAAAGGTAGGTCTCATTTCAGCAAGACCCATTGTAGCAATAACTGGCACTATCAATAATAAAAAAAATAGGCTTGCCCGTTGTAACAATCACGGGCAATATCAATAAAAGATAGAAGAAAACTTCTCAAGAAAATGTATGCGGGTAAAAAATCACCGGCAATATCAATCACAATATAGGATCCAACAATTCTCAAAAATGTATGCGGGTACTATCACCGGCAATATCAATAAAACATAGGCTTGCCCATTGTAACAATCACGGGCAATATCAATAAAAGATAGAAGAAAACTTCTCAAGAAAATGTATGCGGGTAAAAAATCACCGGCAATATCAATCACAATATAGGATCCAACAATTCTCAAAAATGTATGCGGGTACTATCACCGGCAATATCAATAAAACATAGGCTTGCCCATTGTAACAATCACGGGCAATATCAATAAAAGATAGAAGAAAACTTCTCCCAAAAAAATGTATGCGGGTGAAAAATCACCAGCAATATCAATCACAATATAGGATCCAAAAACTCTCAGAAATGTGTGCGGGTGAAAAATCACCGGCAATATCAATTACAATATGGGATCCAAAACTCTCAAAAATGTGCGCGGGTGAAAAATCACCGGCAATATCAATCACAATATAGGATCCCAAAAACTCTCAGAAAATGTGTGCGGGTGAAAAATCACCGGCAATATCAATTACAATATAGGATAAAAAAACTCTCAAAAAATGTATGCGGTACGTTATGGTCTGCACTCACTAGTAGTGTACACTATAATTACTGTATGCGATCGTAAATGCAAGTCCAGATCCTCACCGCTGACCACCAATGTTAGAAATGGGGGTCTCTAGTTGGCAATGGCTGGCCACTGTCCAAGTAGGGACCCTTCTTCCTAAGTCAGAGTGAGAGGGCTACCCTCTTTAATACCCCTGCTCAACCCTGTGGTAACGTAGCACGAGCAGGTAGGCTTATCTCAGAGGCAGGGTGTGAAGCATTTATGACCATACACAGTAACACAGTGAGGAACACTACAAAGGGACACCACACAAGTAGTTATAAAAAATAAGTATCTTTATATAAAGGCAGATTTATCACAAGACCAATAACTGTAAAAGCCACAATACTGTCAAAAATAGGATAGCTGTTGAAGGGCTGTCAAAGATAGTTCAAAGGTTGCAAGAATAAGGTTCAAATTCAAGGCAGGGGTCTCTGCGCCCCTTTCTCGTTCAGAGGTTGCAAAAATAAGGTTCAAATTCAAAGCAGTGGTCTCTGCGACCCTTTCTCTCACAAAGTACCTGGGTTTAGTAGCAAAACCAACAAAATGTCGCAAAGAAGTGGTAGCGATGATTCTCGGCACGCGAGGCCGGCGATGCGTTGAAATCCTTGTTGCAAGGGAGGATGATGCGCCGATCTGCGTGATGCGTGCGGAGACACTGCGACCAACTTCTGCACGCTAGGCCGCCGATGCGATGACTTTCTTGCCGCGAGGGAGAAGTCAATGCGACGAGCCTGTTGCGCTGTGCGATTGTGTTGCGATGCGAAGAGATGACGCTCCGCGAGGGAGCGACAAAATCCGGTGCGATGCGATGAAAATGGCGGACGCATGGCGTCCGCAAAGCGATGTCTTGAAGCGTTGATTTCTTTAGGGGTTGCGAGCACTCGGCGACAGCAGCGCGATGATTTTTCCAGCGCGTCTCAGCTGCAGCGGCTCGCAAAGGGGCGTTAGCGATGGTTTCGTGTTGCGAGCACCCAGCGGCAGCAGCGCAATGATTTTTCCAGCGCTCTCGGCTGCAGCGGCTCGCAAACGTGCGTTAGCGACGATTTCCAGTACTCTTTTCTCTGAAGCAAAACTAGAGGCCCTGGAACTCACAGGAGCCTCATCAGCAGATAGCAATCCTCGCAGGGAGGAAGCAGGAGGTTGGTGGTGGAGTCAGATGTGCCTGAGACTCCAGCAGGAGGCTAGCTCTTTTCCTAGCCCTTGGGTAATTGCTGTAACAAAAATAAAAGTTCTCTCAAAAGTTCCTTTTCCTCTTCTTCAAGGTCCAGTGGTCACTGCTGCAGGCCAGTGCAAGAAACAACACACAAGCACAAGGACAGTCACTTCCTGCAGATTCCTCCAGTGGCACGGACAGAGTGTCCTCTCCAGATCCAAAAGCAATACAAATTGTAGGGGTTTGAGCACAGATATTTATACCCCAAAAGTCTTTGTTCTCAGAAGCTACAAGTCACTGAACCTAGCCAGAACCAGTTCTGCTCAGGCCTGGAGCACTTTGTTTACCAGGCTGCATTCCTCCTTTCAGAAAGAGGGGTCTGCTAGCAGACACACAGTAGGAGGTGGAGCCAGCATTCACCTTGCCAGGCACAGCCCTATTCAGGTCAAGGAGCCACCCCTCCCCACACTCTAAATGCAGATCTCTCTATTCAACCCAGGTCTGACTCAGCCGGCCCTGCCCCTCCAAAACCAGACAGCCAATACACATAACAGCAGAGCACACTGGAAGGCTTAGGCAAGAAAATACCTACTTTCTAAAAGTGGTATTTTCAAACACAGAATATAAAAATAAACTTCACTAAAAGATGTATTTTAATATTCTGAGCTCAGGCATACTAAATTCGTTTTTCTACCATGTTCCTGGGGTCAGTTAGGACTATAGAATGTAATAGTCAAACTGCCCATTCTAGCCTATGAGGAACAGGTAGCCTTACAGTAGTGAAAAACGAAATGGGGTGTACTTCACTACCAGGACATGCTACACATACCAAGGCATGTCCTACCTTACACATACAATGCACACTACCATAGGGGTGACTTACAAGATGCCAAGGGAAGGTTCAGGGGCTGGGAAGTGGGTGCACTTCACAGCCAAGATGGCAGTTCTGGACTGCACACAGACACTGCAGTGGCAGGTCTGAGACACACTTTACAAGCTGCTTCTGTGGGTGGCGCAAACCAGCGCTGCATGCCCACCAGCAGCATTTGGTTTACCAGCCCTGAGCACACACAGGCCACACTACTAGGGACTAACAGGTAAACCAAATAAGCCAATCAGGGATACACCAATTCACATAGACATATTTACAAAGGGAGAGCATATGCACTTTAGCACTGAACAGCAGTGGTAAAGTGCCCAGAGTCATAAAACCAACAGAAACAGGTCAGCAAAAATACAGGAGGCAGGCAAAAAGTTTAGGGGTGACCCTGCAAAAAGGGCCATTTCCAACAGTGTCCAATCTGTCTGACACTGAGCCCTAGACAGTCTTATCCCCAATCTGCCCACGCAGGTAACAAAAAGCCTATTTTGTCACCAGGTAATAAATGAAAACACAGGTATGGTGTTGGGGCCTTGCCAGTCCTTCCTTTGAGTTGCCCCCTTCTTTTAAAAACAGTTTCAGTGGGAAACCAGTGATGCCACTTTCTATGCATTTGGATCATGGGAAATCAAATGACGTCACTTCCTAAGCAGACGAGTAATCAGGAATGCAGTGGCATCATTTCCTGTGCAGATGGATGATCGAAAATTAAGTCCTCTTGCTTGGCTTCTTCTATTTAAGAAGACTTTGGCAGGAAACTGTTGTCAGTTTCCTTGCAGGTGATGTTTGGAAATCCAGTGATGTTACTTTCTGTGCAGATAAATCATAGGGAATGCAGCGATAGGTCATTGAACAGAGATTGAGAATGAATAATTGAGGACACAATTACTTTTTTCCAATTCCTAAATACCCTTAAATAACTTATTTTGCATATTCTTGGATTTCACAATTTACGAAAAGTAAAATGAATTCCTTGTTTGAATTCGCCATCACTGATATTTTATATTGATTTGTTGCTCTGACATACTATAGCCTTATAGCCCGCCTTAGTGGACTATACCGGCTATTAAAGGCCTGCTCCAGCGTTAAAGGCCCGAGCCGAAGGCGAGGGCCTTTAACAAGGGAGCGGACTTTTAATAGCCGGTATAGCCCAGCTATGAAGGGCTATAAGAGTATTAGAACATTCTGCCACTAGAGGGCAGAATGTTCTAACAAATAAAACAAAGGCTTCAGGGAGCGCGAGGGGATTGAAATCACCTCAGGCTCCCCGATGCCTGTTTTCACAGCCACAGTTGTGAACAAAGAAACATTGGAATGCTGGAGCTCCGGGCTTATACAGCCATTATAATCCCGGAGCTACTCCATTGTTTTCAATGGAGCTCCCAACATTCCAATGTTCTAATATATCATAATAGCTCGTATGCCATTCATATTTGGCATTCCAAAGCAGTACTTTCAACTTTTCTAAATCAGCTGGATTTGTCTGAAAGAATTGCTTTTTGTTTTAAGGGGGCCAGATGACGTAATATGATGGCCATATGGAATTACTGGCATAGAACCGATGCTTTACATGCTGGGTTATATGGAGGACGGCCAATTTGATTGGGCATTATATGATGGTGGATATGTGTGTTGCTGTAGTTGGGTTGACATTTGTCTATGTGAATTACTAGCCCAAGAATAACGTTTTGTATTCGCCTGGTGATGTGATTCAATGGTATTTCAATGGTACTATAGACGAAGGCGCTGTTACATAGTTAGTGTTTTACATGCAAGGGGCTCTGTGCAGTATTTGTATAGGGATGATGCTCTGAAAGGAGGATTTTATGTAGATTACTGTTATGTGGATGGAGCTTTACATGCTGGGACCTATGTGATATACTGATAAGATAGTTTATGTGATCGAGGAGCTGTACATTATTTGCATGGTATAGATTAGGGGGTTCATATTTGCAAGAGATGGATGAGCGGCCTGTGACACTAAAGTTCTACCCCCTAGCATCATGCTAAGAGATCTATCTATTTAATTCCCGAGTTTACATAATTATAATTGGTAGCATGCCATACATTTGCACTGGTTGTGCCAGCATTTAGAAAAGGGTCGTCCATGCCACTTCTTGCTGCCATCAGGCGTCCACTGCCGTGTTTGTCCATGACAACCCAGTCACTGGCACAGCACTCGGTTATGGATATATGGCGAAAGCTAATCCCTCCCAACATGCAATAACTGCTCTGCACTCCTGCCCTGACGCCAGGGAATTGAATGGCACTATGCTGGGACACATTCTACAGCCTTCATCACATCATGTGACTCTCCATGGTGAATCATGCAAGAATAATTGATTCTTGACATTGGGAGTTTAGAAGATGACGAATGGCAGGATGCCCTATCATCCCCGCGGGAGGTAGCTATACCAATGAGGGCAAGGCTCATTTAACTTAAAATCCTGCATAGGAGCTATTTCTCGAGGGGATCCTGTTCAAGATTGGGAGGAGGTCAAACTCGGAGTGTTTAAGACACTGTGCCCAGAAGGGAACGCTCTTTCATACGCTCTGGGAGTGCCCCGCAATCAAACCATACTGTCAGGGAATCCCAACTAAACTCAAGGAGATTTGATGGAAGGAAATTCCCTGCTCCGCAAGACTCTATTTGCTTAATGTGTGGGAGGCCACTGACCTAACACATATTGAACAATTCTGGGCCTCCCCGGGAATGGTCTTGGCCTAAAGAAATATCACCCAAAAATGGGGAACAGGAGACGCACCATCACTGAGGGGATGGGAAACAGACATGGATAGATCCATGATTGCAGAAAAAGAACTGTTCAAGAACAGGGGCTGCCCAAAGAAGTGGGATCTAAAATGGGCAAGTTGGAACGTAGCCAGGGGCGGACTGTGTATCTCCCCCACGGAGGAACTATGAGGCGGGAGGAGAGGGATCGACACACTGTAGCAGTGAATGTGATATGTGCATGACATAAACGACAAGCTGGAAGACAATATGAAACTGAATGTAATGCTTAATATCTGTATATCTGTAACTCAACTGCTCAATCCACTGTATGACTGATGTTTGTTCATATAAAAAGTGTTTAAAAAAAAAAAAGAATAATTGATTCTTTGTCAAACAGATCAGGTAACTTTCTTTAGGAAATCTGCTCTTTTCTTCTCACAGTAATAAGTTAGTTTCTGCACACTCAAGTGCATGTTCTATCTCTTTTGCCTTCCTTTATACAAATGTAATAATTTCTATTAGAACATTGGAATGTTGGGAGCACCATTGAAAACAATGAAGTAGCTCCGGGCTTATAATGGCTGGTATAAGCCCGGAGCTCCAACATTCCAATGTTTCTTTGTTCACAGCTGTGGCTGTGAACAAAGGATTCAGGGTGCCTGAGGGGATTTCAATCCCCTCGCGCTCCCTGAAGCCTTTGTTTTATTTGTTAGAACATTCTGCCCTCTAGTGGCAGAATGTTCTAATAGCCTTATAGCCCTTCATAGCTGGGCTATAACGGTTATTAAAGTCCCGTTCCCTTGTTAAAGGCCCTCGCCTTCGGCTCGGGCCTTTAACGCACCAGCGGGCCTTTAATAGCCGGTATAGCCCTCTACGGCGGGCTATAAGGCTATAGTAGGCACTTTCTATGGAAACACACCCATTCCAACAGAGAATAAGGTAAGCGGCACCGCTGATTAAACAGTATCGGCGGAGTGATTTGTATTTTCGTGTTTATAGTCATTAGAAACATCCCCTGGTTCAGGCATGATCTTAACAAGCGTGAATGGGAGCCTATGTGCCTAAAAGGCATTTTCAATTGGCAAGATTAGTGCACACCTGCAGAGCTGTTGTACATCGGTCTCTGAGCAGGGCTGTGATCCAAGGTATCAAATTCGTCAGCCCGTTTCTAAAGTGAATTGTCTGAATTTCTGCCTGGTTACTTTAAAGCGCATCCTCAACATTTAAGCTGATTAACCTTCCGAGAGCTTTTATTTTTATAGTCGCGAAATGGCACCGTCTTAATGTGAGCCTCATTAATTTCAGTTACTGGGGAAATATTTAATAGTAGAAAAAACAAGCATATGTTCATAAAGTTGGCAGTGAACACGGCATATACTCAGCTGTTCCTTAGTTTTTTTTAATAAAGCAACATGTAATGCAAATAAGATTGTGCCAAGAATGGATGTTCAATCGCTGCTCTAGTGTTTGCTTTCATCTCCCCCTCCCCTCTCCTTTATGTCATAAGCACATGAAGCAGACTCGATGTCATTTGAGGCGTAAGTGCTTTCAAATATGTGATCTGTATAAATTTAATTAGCAACATGTTCCTTCTCTAGAGAGTAACCATTTGCATCACACAGGTACGGGGCTACAGCCCGCATAGGAACTTCATTAGATCCCATCCTGCAACTATGTTAGTGATGCGCAAATAACCATCAGAGTGCAGCACTAATTACAATGACATAAGAATAATAATATCCACCAGTCACATTAAAACCCAGTCTGTCTGTGCTGAGTGAAGATGGGTGCTGTGGGCTGACCATACACTGGAACTCATTTTCCATGTCAGTTCTTTTAATTCACACAGTGATATAGGCCCTGATTAAGAGAGTGGGAGGTCAGACCGCCACCTTCTAACACGGCAGTCAGGAGACCGCCCAACAAGCAAGCGGTGTTCCGACTGCCCATTTACGATGGGACCGCTGTGCTGGTGGTTGGAAAGTGCACTTCAACACTGCAGCTTGTGCTGTGGCCAAGGAAAAGGGCCGCAGCATGAATTCTGACACCATTCTGCACATCCATGTGCCGTGAGCTGGGCACTATGTGATGCCTGGCACATGGTGCATGAATGCATGGCCAATTTGTAGTGGCCCACAGGTGCCCTGCTGTGGGCCCCCAAATAGGGTGACCAGGCGTCCCAGATTTGCCTGGACAGTCCCGGTTTTTCGGCAGCTGTCCTGGCAGATTACAGGAAATTAAGCTCATGTCCCGGTTTTTACAGAGGGTCGGCTGAAAATGGTAAGAGGTATCTTTTTATGTTTTGCAAAGAAGGGATAGTTAGCAGCTATTATAGGAAAGCAATTTAATTAATAGGCATGCCACTGGCTTTAAAAACGGCATTTTATGTATGTTCTTACTGCCTCTTCTGTAATTCTCTGTTAAGGAGGCTGTCATTCTGTGCGATGAGTTGAATTAAAAGTGTAGTCCTTCTTCTTTTTTTGGGAAATGTCCCGGTTTTTGGCTTTAAAATTCTGGTCACCCTACCCCCAAAGTCTGTTTCCGACAGCCTTTTCATGGCGGTCAGACCACCATAAACAGGCTGTCGGAAAGGGACATCTTAATCCCTACGGCAGTGCCTGCGCAGGCACCGCTGCCATGCAAGGGATACGATTCCGACGGCCGCCCTGATGGGATCTTAGACCCTGTTGGAGGCGGCAGCCTTTCCCCTTCGACCTCTGTGGTCTGGCCGCTTGCATTGTAATGTGTCGGTCAGACCGATGACCTGTCTGTCGGGCGGACCGCCACCGATGGTCTGTCGGTGGCGGTCTGCCTGACATCATAAATGGGCCCATAGTTCTTTTGCAAGTGTGATGATTCTAGGGATACAAACATTTGTACATGCTTTCTGGTACTTTAAACTGATATCTTGCCAGCTTACTACTATGTTGACTTCAAACACTTTGCTCAAGCTTTCCCAAGCTTACCTCAAACACCTTGCTCCCTATTGGTATATTTTTGTTCATACTGATTGAACATCTATTTCATTTTGGCCACTTGGAGACCTGCATAATCCAGAGTCAACCAGGGCCACACCCTCTAGAACAAGGGATGAAAAACGTCTCTATATTGAGCGGAATGCTGGTAAAAGAGAGTGTTTCAGCTCTTGTAATGTGCCTGAGAAGCATAATCATGAATGCCATTTTACCATTACCACAATACACATCTGATTTCTTCCTACTACTTGTGACAGGGTAAACAACATAGTCCAACCTCCTTTTGTGAGCCACACAAACGGTTTGTTCTTCCACTGGTCCTGCTTTCTTGAATCAAGACAGAATCCCTACAGGTAGAAATGCCAGGAAAGACACACTGTGCTCTGCATACTATAATTAATTCCTGTAAGTAGAAAGGTCAGTACGTGGTAAGCAGTCTGGATGCTAACTCCACAGTCACGAAGGAAGCATGCTAGCCCTGTTCTAATTCGAGTTTATATGAAATCAGAATAAAACAAGGTCTCTGAATGGGTGCTCTACCACCTGGATGATCTCTCCCTCCAGACAGAAGGTTGCACAAACTAAAGCCCAGAATAAACAATTCCCAGCCACGAGGAACAGAGCTAAGAGACAAAAAACTGATAACGACCCACATGAGCAGTGTCTCACTCCAACGTCTTCTGTCCCACTTGTGACCAAGACTCATGTCTGCCTCCAGTGGATCTAGGGGAGACCTCAATGGATCTAGAGGAGAGCTCAATGGATCTAGAGGAGGCCTCATTGAGGCCTAATGTTGTGCAAGATGAGGACAAATACATTATAGGAGGACAACTTCTAACAGATATATTATGAACGATTATTTTTTGATGCAGATCTCTGCACAACGATATTTGTATTTCGAATATTACACAGTGCCTTTGTTTCTGAAATCGTTCAACTTTTTGATAAACTACTACAAGCTATTTCGGTGGCACCAGCTATAAAGATGCATTTTTGCATAAAATTTCGTTTAAGTTGTTGGTTAGGTAATCTCGAAACATGTTTTCTTTGGTCATGTATACATTTGGTAACATTTGAAAAAATATAACATTTAATACAAATATAATCTAAGCACAAATTCCACATACTTTGAGGCCTATCAATAGAATACAGCTGGATCAGCATACTTGAGTGTACAGAGTTATGTAACCTAAGCTAAGTGTTGTTTGTTTTTTGACAGTTGCTTGTATTTCATTGTCAACGAGCTGCAGTACTGTTTCAGTCATGCTGCTCGTGTCTTAGGGGTCTCCAAACTTTTCTGTACGGAGAGCTACTTATGTTCAATGAAACGCATTGAGAGCTACTAATATTATTAGGGGTCAGATGTACGACCCGTTTTTGCGCTCACAAACAGGAGATCGGCCCGTTTGTGACCGCAAAAAAGAGTCCTGGCATGTACAAATGCTATTTTGCGAGTCACTGACTCACAAAATAGCGTTTGCGACTCTCGCTATTAGGAAGGGGGGTCCCTTCCTAATAGCGAGTCTGAATGCCATGTACTATTGGTTTGCGACCGCATTTGCGGTCGCAAAACACTCGCGGTTTACCACCTGCTTCAAGTAAATATTTTTTAAGCACAGGCAAAGGTCCCAGGGACCACTGCCTGTCCTTAAAAAATGAAACTGAAAAGTTTAATTTATCTTTTTTAAATGCATCCTGCTTTCCTTTAAGGAAAACGGGCTGCATTAAAAAAAAAAAATGCTTTATTAAAAAAAGCAGTCACAGACATGGTGGTCTGCTTACTCCAGCAGGCCACCATCCCTGGGAGTGCTAGCCAATGTGGTCGCAAATTGAGCTTACCTCATGAATATTAATGAGGCATGCAATTTGCGACCCCATTGGGAATCGCAAACAGTGTCTGAGACGCTGTTGAACATTCCCTTTTGCGAGTCTCTTATTACGAGTCGCAATTCGATGCAATTTGCGACTCGCAAAAGTGAATGGTCATACATCTGGCCCTTAGTGTTGTACAATCTCAATTTTTTTATATGTATATTAATTCAATCAAGCAATAGCTTTCTAATTTAATAGGCTGGGCGGCACACAGGTGAGCTACTCAGAGGTAGCTGGTGATCTACAGTAGCTCACGAGCTACTGGTTGGAGACTGGGCGGGTAATCTGATTCCATGTTCCAATCCTCTCGCGTCTGGATTATTGCAACAGCCTTCTAGCAGGAACAAAAAAATCAATTTTGAAAAGACTACAAATAGTACAACATGCGGCAGCGCGTTTAGTGCTAAAGCTGCCTCGTAGGTCCTCGGCATCGGGAGCTTTGAAAGCCCTCCATTGGCTCCCTCTCCACAAAAGAATACTTTTTAAAATCCTTTTAATTACCTTTAGAGCCTCGCTTAGGTTAGGACCCAAGTATCTCTCTGAGAGATTTACTCCTTATATTACATCCAGAACTCTCAGGTCCTCGTCAGCTAACTTCCTCAAACCACCTATATTTAGGTGTAAAACCAAAGGGGAAAAGACAGTAGCAGCTCTGGGAACAAAAGCATGGAATAAGCTGCCAACTCATCTGAGACTACAAAATAATGAAACTCAATTCAGGAAAACATGGATATTCAGCTCCACAGACGAACTATGCCTTTCCCTTATTTAATCTCTTTGGGAACCTCCCTCACCTCTAATTAGCGCCAGGATGCTCCTTTCGGAGTGGCAGATTGCGCTTTATAAATAACCCATTACATTACATTACATTACATTACAACCGAGTTCTTCCTAGGAACAGTATTAGCGGTTCGCACCAGGACTTGGTTGGACGCGGGATCCGTTGTTCCCTGTCTTTCAAATAAACGTATGTGCTGGATTTAAAATACTGCTTCTAAGTCTTCCTGCCTCACTGGACTAAGAAACCCTCAACGGTTAAAAAACAGGAACACATTAGGCATTTTTTTTTTTGTTTGAGGAGCAAGAGTCTGTTTTAATCCCTTCCTCCTGTCAGTACACACAGTGCAGTGGCTGGAGCGTCTCATAGCTTTAACAGGTCCTCAGGTCGGTAAAAATCAATCGGCACCCTAAAAGAAAAGAACATATCACAAGATATATTTGGCTTGATTCGGCTATATGACAACCGAAGACAACCAAATGCATCTTTGATAGTTCTTTCGTATAGTGTTGTAATTTGATGCTGATGTGCGTTGCATGCTTTCCATGGCTACATTTGTAGACATAGGGGCCTTTAGGCAGGTTCGGACTGGTACATAAAATAGGCCTAGGCACCCCAGTAAACGGTACCCCGATTAGTGAATAAAGTAGTTAAAAAAGTGGCCCACGTTTGGAAATCGGGACTGTTTTGAACACGAAAAGACACGCTGCATATGTGTTTTGCATGGTGCGGGAGAGACTGCATGGATCTCTGCCAGCCACATGCAATGTTTGTGGTAATCTCAGGGAAATCAGCAAAAAAGAGTCCCAACAGACCGTAAAACAGGCCCACAAACAGCCCAAAAATTGGCGCAGCACTGACCAGTTAGACCAGCCCTTTGGACACTGCCTGATTGCCCTATAGGGCGGTCTGCCTCTGCAGGTAGGCAAATTATGAATATAGGGTAACCCTGTCAAGCGTCCTGAAAATAATAATGGTTGTGTGGCAGCATGTTTTTCATCATGGAGTTTAACTTCATTCATTCTAGTGGAAAACCTAGACTTGTGAGATTTGTTATTTTGACACATTGAGGTACTGTATGAGGATTGTTTGAGACAGTGCTCAATATTATTGATTTTTATTCCATTTAGGGCAAAGAAGCCAGACATTGGGCAAGATAATGGGATGTGTTCTTTGTGCACAAACAGCTGACAATGTGGACATCAAGTATCAAAGAGAAGATACGCGTGTCCCCTAACTGTTTTGGCTTTGGAGCTTGCCAAGATAGGCTGTTTTAAGAGGAGAGGTGTAGTGGAAATGTTTAGATCCTGTACTCTACTTGAAGAAGAGTAAAAGTAGTTCTGCTTTGAAATTATTGAAATTCAGTCTATTTTGATGTTATTGTTTTGCTATATTGTAGATATATATATTATTAGAGACCATCACTTCAGCTTGTTCAGAGAAGAAACAAAACAGAACTATGCGATCTTCCATGACAAACATATACCTAGATCATGTAGTTGAGAAGTAAATTATATTATTCTTACACTGCTTTGAGGATTTCATTCCAAATTTTAAGTATCTTTGTTTATTTTCTGAGAGTACAGGAGTTTTTGTTGCAATATGACAATGTCATTATTCATTGAGGTTTTATGCATTAAACCCAGGAATGCAGCTTCTGAGCCCGAAATAGTACACCTTATTTTCTGTACAATGTTTAACCATATCCATGGCTACAATGTTGATTTTTAACTTCTATCTGGCGCATGTTCTTGAATTAGGATGTTGGTTTAAAATATATACCTTTACTACTTGATGTGTGAGAGGGGCATGAGTTGAAAAACCTTGGCCAAACTTTCTTGTGTTTAGCTGAGATTTAAAGTTCTTTTTTGTAAGAAATTGACGTATTAGTTGAGGGGATGAGAACAATAATCACAATCATTGGCACAGTAAACCACTAAAGTCACTAAATAAACCTCTGCTAAACCCTCTGGTAACTTGGCATGAAACAGTCAGGCTTAACTTAGTGACAATGTGTACAGTATTTCTGCAGTAGTCATACATTAAAAAAGTGAAAACACAAACACAAGAAAAATCCCAAACCTATTAGAGCGATTGAGAATGTTTTAATAAATGAAATGAGAAAAAAATGGCAAAAATCCAATTAGTCGAACTGAAGATATGATTTTCTAAAGTTATAATTTAAAATAGAACAAAGCTCAAACCTGGGTTATCTGGCCACACTAGACTGGGTCAAAGTCATAAATTAAGGCCGATCGTGATGGATTGCCGGTCGGATACAGGGACCAGGTTCACCCCAGTGGAAAGGTTATGTTTTGATTTAGAAAATTTTATGGAGAAAAAGTGGTTGTCGACGAGTTGTCAACAGGACAATCTGGATCCAAAGTGGGACTCAGTGATGGTGGGTTGCTTAAGAGTGGGATCCTGGTGTAATCGTTGATGAAGTTGGAAAAGCTCTGAACAGGTTAAGTCTGAAATCGATTTCCAGGAAGGCCTTGATGTCAATCAAATGCTGCACAGCGTCGGGCCAGATGATGCCCTCTATGTTTGGACTTAGAGACTTTTCTGGAAGTCAGGTCTCCTTAAGTGGGGCAAACCAGCAAGCTGACGCCAACCAGCAATTCAACATCGATGGCTACAGCGTCAACGGCAATCCCAGTCTCCATTGGTTCTTCAGGAACAAAGTTGTCAAAAGCTTCTAAGTCTCACTTCTTGCGCTTTGGGGACAGGAGCAGTGCACTCTAACACCAGCCAAGGGTGCAGTACCTGGGGGTGCAACTTGGGGTTTAGGGTCACTCCAACAGAGGCCAGCTGCAGGTTTCAGGGCAGGACCAGTTGGAGCTGTTCAGCTGGGCAGTTGCCAGGAGAGATTCCTCTGGAAGCTTGTTGTGTCCCTGTAGTTCAAACAGGAGATCAGTCAACTGATTTTTGGAGTTACTTCTAGGGACCTAGATGCAAGACAAGCAGGTCCAATCTTCCATCAGGTTCTTCAGGCAGCAGGGCTGTCCTTATGATTCTTAAGAGGTCCATGAGTGTTCTAATGAGAGGCCTGTGGGGCCCACTTCTACACCAAGTGTCAGCCTGTGGTTGGAGGATAAACCTTTGCCCACCCCCTAAACCAGTTTGATGCCAGCCTAACTAGATAGACAAATAAAAGGCAGGCCTAGGTGTGAGTTTCATCTGCCAGTGATAAGGTAGGCATTCTTTAACGCTCAGGAAGAGTCTTGGCAGAGCCCCCCAGGCCAATCTGTCAAGTAAGGAGTTATCCTGCCATTGTCCACTGTCTGGGAGCAATACACATCTCAGCACAGGGGCGCCATCAGAGGTTTGGCGATAGCTGGACATTGGCAGGAAAGCCTTTTGGTTTTAGGCAGGAAAATGACAACTTTCTAAAAGTGTCATTTCCAAAAGAATAATATAAAATCTGGCTTGACCATTAAGTTGGGTTTTGAATTACTTTTAAAATGAGTCCTTCTAACATTTTTCTTTTTATTCCCAAACTGAAGGTAGCGCTTATTAAAGGTAACAGTGTAAACCAATGTTAACCTGTAGGAGAGCCAGCAGTGCCACAGTGAAAAAAGACTTTGGAAGTTTTTCACTGCCAGGACATTTAAAACCTTAAATGCATCTGTCTTACTTTTAAAATACCATGCACCCTGCCCTGTGGGTTTTTATGGCATGCCTTCGGGGTGACTCATAAGTATAAAAAAGAGAGGTATAGGCCTAGCAAAAGGTTTGTTTTGCCAGGTTGAAATTCCAGTTTAAAACGGCCCACCCAGGCTGCAAGGACAGCCCTAGAGACATGTTTTGCTGTGCTACTTTAGTGGGTATCACAATGAGTGCTGCAGCCCACAGGTACCATTTAATTTATAGGCCATGGGTACATGTGGTAGCATTTACTATGGACTTACAAGTAAAATAAATGTGGCAGTTAGCATTATGCCAATTCTAACATGTTTTGCGAGTAGAGCACAACCACTGCTTAGCAGGAGTACAGTGCACTGAGTTCTATGGCCAGGCAATAATCTGGGGTAACACAAAAAAAGATGGTAATTTCAAATAAGGGCCAAATATTTTTTATCAATTATTGATACGACACTGAGGGATCTAATATGGAGAGCATGGATACCCCTCAGGCATTCCTTCATACTCTTGGAGAATCTGCACTTCTATGGGAATGAGAAAAATATCTTTTATGATGTATACTTCTTGGAAGCAGAAGGGGGGATATTTTTAGAAGACAACATGGACGCATGATTCATCATTGTTTTGGAATGGAAGGACACCTAAATTATCCTACAAATGAGGTCGAGGAGGAGAACAGGTTGATGACTTTTTAATGAGGCCATGCTAAAGCTGGAAGGAAAACTTTGTTTTCAGGGGATTAATGTCATAAGTGCTCATTTACAAGGGTGTTTATTAGTATGTGAAAATAGGAAGCTGGCTCCTTATATAGTGCACCAAAATGCGGTACACTGTGCAGAGAGTCCAGGCGACCCTTAGTGGTTTACAGGGGCCTTAACAATAATCCCAATTGCTCTTTTTTGTGGTAGTGTGGGTGAGCTATTTAGGCTTATGAGAGGATAGTGTTAAGCACACACAAAGTGCACACACAAAGTCAGTAAGTGAGGCTCAATAAAGAAATCTGACACCAATTTATGAAAATAACACAGATATTTTTATCAATTTAGACACCAAGATCATCGTAATCGGGTAAGTACTTTTCGAGTTATTACTTTTTGAAGTATACAAAAATACACTTGCATTTGTAGCTTTGAAGCGGTAATGTTATCCTATTGGAGAAAACATACAATACATACAGTCACTTGTCAACTAATTATAGTACTGTTCTTCTGGACTTAAGGTAAGTAGGGGGCAAGGTCCAAGGCAGCACCTCGGTCTGCTCTGATGCGTTGGTTGCCCTGTTTAAGTCAATAGGAAACAGTCCTGATAAAAAGAGGCTGCAAGCAGGTGGCGTGGCCTGGATGGCGAAGACGGCGGATGGCATTTGATCCTGCTCCGACCGAGCCCCAGAAATCCGGAAAAATCCTGCTGGCAAAGCAATTGCTAACCTGCTTCACTCCCCCTACCAGAATCAGGGCACATCTGTGGCGACTCCCTGAGATAAGAGGAGTGGCTAAAAGTTTGAGAAGTGGCAAACGGCGGAGGCTATGGAACACGGGCCTACCTGTGTTCCTGGGCCCAGGCGACCGCCTTTCCCTGAGATGATCCTGCCGGGGAAGTGACAGCGTCGGCTGCTGGTGGACCTGCTGGGGACCTGGGTTGCTGGAGCTCGCCTCCTGAAACTGCTGATGTGGAGACGGAAGGTGCCCACCCGGAGACTGTGCGGTGGATCCCCCCTGCTTAGAGCAGAGCCTCTGAGCGCATCCTCTGCAAAAACGAGTTTGTGGCGAAGAGAGGTAGACATGTGCTCTACAGCACCTCCGGGCCTACTACTGCGGGCCTGCAGATGGTTGCAACGGCTGCCCTTTGGTGCAGGAGAGGGGTGTGCCGGCTCAGGAGGCAGGAGGTGAGTGGGAGGACCGCAAGAGTTACACCCCATACTGGGCCTGAACTGTGCGGGTAGCATGGGGCTTCTATACCCAGAAGCATCTCTGAAAGGCTGGGGGTGTTAAGATTCTCACCCCCTCTTCCCATTGTATATACCTGTTAGACAGACATGGTGGAAACTCGGTTACCGGAAGGAGAAGTCCTTAATGTACTGGCTCGGTGGCCCCCTGCTTGGACTGATAGGATGAGTCAGACCCCCTTTATGCTGACATTGTCGGGGGCAAATAACTCGGGAGTTGCCCACTATGTGCCTGATAGATGCTTACCCAGAGAACTAGAGATTTGGAATGAGTACGTGAAATCTCTGACAGATGCGGGCTGAACATCGGAAAGACACACACATTATTGTTTCCACACACTACACTATTGAAGTGCCCGTCTTATAACACTGATATGCCGGAGGTCCACAGATAGTTGTCACTAGCCTTGGGGATATAGCATAAAATATTCGAATGGGGAAGTCTTGCCACCTGGCGAATTACGCCGACAACATCGGCATGGATAAGACCACCAAGCCTGCCCAATCCAATAAAATCGACCACTATACCTAGGTCCTTGTACCAACGGGACAGGCCACTGAGCAGCAGTCGGACCCAGCTGTACAATCACAATATGATAACCTCCACAAAGAACCAACGCTCTCTGATCTTATGACAGCCATTCAGACCTTTCGCACAGAGCTAATCCATAAAATAGATTTTGTTGCTATAGATGTAACCCTCTTGAGGGCAGACTTACGTGGAGTTGTGGACCGAGTGACTACTGCCGAGAAGGCTGTGGCGAATCTACAATCGGATGTAACGACCCTCTGAGAAACGGTGTCCTCCCTACAAAAACTGACTATTCACTTGACGGACCGAGTGGAGGATGTGGAGGGTCGGTCCCGGAGGAGCAACCTCCGCTTTGTTGAATTTCCTAAAAAAACGGAGGGACGATCTGCGGAATTGGTAAAATTATGCATCCGCACCCGCTGTCCAAGTTCTTTACAGTGAAACTTGAGGCATAGCACCTTGACGCGGCCCCCTCGCCCTGGGGCACTGCCAAGAGCCCCCATCGCATGGATGTTTAATCACAGGGATAGAGACGCGATACTACAGCATGTGAGAGTGAAGGGCGCACCAAATGTTGAAGGCCATCCAATCTCGGTGTTCCCGGATTACACACTGAAGGTCCAAGAACGGCGACTGACCATTTTAGCAGTTAAAGCAAGATTACGGGAGCATAACATACGCCATAGCCTGATGTTGCCCACCAAGCTCAGGGTGTTGTACCAAGGTAAGACACTATTTTTCACCTCTGCGGATGCTTTGGACTGGGTCGACAAGCTGTCGGGGCCTCTTCGCAACCCATCTGGGACCCTGAAGGCATCCTTTAACACACTAATGAATTGAAGATCATCATGACAGAGACGCCGTGTTCAGAAGCCTACACACCCATATTCTCAATCAGTTCAATGACGAATAGAAGTTTGCTCTGATGGGACACTACACAAAGCCACTGACCAGCTGAAAACACTTTTCAGATAGCATTGATGATGGCAAACTGTAAATTCTTACTGACAAACGCAATGAGTTTGGATAGATCACAGATCGTTTGCAGTAACTGTTTGAATATTACATCCTAAGTACCTCCTTAACTTGACAATGGTCCGTATTGTACTTTGGTCAGCGGATATGAATACTGAGAACTAATGGCTCTGGGACCAGGACGAGAGACACCTCTTGAAATGGCCTGCATGGTTATTTAGGTCCTGTTTTATTGCTCTGTATGGGGTGCACTTCTGTTTCAAAACCTGGTTGAGCATACTGCGAAATTACTGTATAGGCACACCCTTCTTTAGAGTTCACAGCAATTTAATCAAAACACAGGGGTGGTATGGCTATGTCGGGATAGCGGGGGCAGGAGTGGATCATATTTTACTTGCTCCCTACCAGCCTCCGGCACTGACGGTGGTGAACTAACCCCTAGCACAGTGTGCTAAGCATTATATGTGTCTGTTATTAATACTGTTATAATGGGAGAAGTGGTTATGGGGCGGGGCCAGAGACTGGTTCGGTTGCTTGCTGCGAATTGGGACGGGGTGGTGGCACTGCCCAGAGGGTGGGGGGAGTTAAGGGTTACGGTGGTTATTGGGCTGTTATACTTTATTGGGGGGGAGGGTCACACAGGCAAGCAGGAAATACACTTGATCGAGATGTGGCAATATGTTACACTTTGTCTAGAAACATGTTATCCACAAGGAACCCAACATACAGTACGGATAAGACACTTAAGGTCATAACATGGAATGTTAGAGGTCTGGCGCAATCCAAAAAACGACAATGAATATATGCATACCTTATAAGATATCATATTACTATTGCCTTCCTCCTGGAAACACATGTCTCGGGGGATTGCCTCCCGGCCCTACGAAAAAAAGGTGGAGGGGGCAACCGTACACAACATCGTATTCAGGGTTTGCTAGAGGCACAGTAATATGGATGGCCCAGAGAACTCCATTTTGCCACACTGCACATGTGGTTGATCCCAAAGGTCATTATGTGATACTTGCTGGAACACTAGATGGATGCGACCTCTGTTTAATCTCAGTCTATGCCCCAAACTTAAATCACGCCCAGTTTTTTACTGATCTCATCACGGCAGCAACCCCACACCTAACTAACGACATTATCCTTGCTGGTGACTGCAAATATGTACTGGACCCTATCCTGGACCGAGATCCCCCCTAAGGCAAACACGAAACCACATATGACAGCATGTTTACAGACACTATTACAAGACCTTGGCCTTAAATATGTATGAAGGGAAAGGGATCCTACTGCCAAGACATTCTCCTGCTATACACCGGCAACAGGTACTCATAGTAGACTAGACTACTCCTTTACTACCCCCGCCATTGCTACCTTAATCACTAAAGCAATGTACCTTGCCAGATATCTCTCAGATTATTCCCCTACTACTGACACTGACATCTAACCATCCGCATCCAGCTGTGCCAAAGTGGCAGTTATGAGCAGAGGCACTGACAGAACCCCTATTCCTAGCTTCAGTACAGACAACACTTGATCACTATTTTTATGAAAATTGGGACACTTCAATGACAAGAGCCCATGACTGGGAGGCTATGAAAGTGGTCGTTAGGGGAATGTGCATGAACACTACTTACGGGGTCAGACAACAACTAGAGCGTGACTTGGAACGTGATGAGTCCAGACTACTGGAATTAGAACGAGGACTGCCAACACATCCTGCTAGATTAGGGGACTGGTGTCAATTACGAAGCACAACACTTGAAGATTGGCACAGGCTGGAAAATTACACCCATAAAGCCCACAGACAATGATTGCATGCAGAGGGGGACAAGACGGGGGCGCTACTAGCTAGACTAACAGAACAGTCCCAGTCATGGGACCCGATCCTGGTACTGTGTGACACAGAGGGCACTCCAAGTACCCCGCAGGCAGTCATAAAGAAACTGATCAGAAACCATCCCAAGGAGGTCTATGTGTAAATCCCACGACCACTGCACCTGTAATACAAGATTTCCTAGCTGGCCTGTCAGCGGAAGATAGCTATATAGTAGAAGCACACTTGACGGGGGAGGAAATTCTCGCTTCATTGAAGCTTCAAAGACCAGCCAAAACCCCGGGAGGTGATGGCTTAACTGCCAAATTTTACCATAAAACTGCAGGTACACTCACGGATAAGCTACTGGAGGTTTATAATGAGGCTTATAAGGTGGGACGCCTCCGTGATACAATGCGGGAATACCGGAACCAGACAAGTCTATAGACGAGGTAAAATCCTACAGGCCACTTTCAATGCTCAAAGTCGATGTTAAAATACTTAGTAGACTGTTGGCGCACCGACTTCTCCCCTTTTTACCCACACTTGTACACGAACACCAATCAGGATTTATATCTAAAAGGAGCACAATATCTAATCTTCGTAGACTCTTTCATATTCTACAGGCATCTGTAGTTCAAACAGGCCCATATGCGCTTGCTTTTCTCAACGTAGAACAAGCCTTTGATTCGGTGAGGTGGAACTATTTGTGGCAAGTTATGGAAAAACTAGGGTTCGGGCCCAAGTATATAAAATGGGTGAAACTTTTGTACTCTGCTCCGATGGCCCGAGTCTGTTTGGGTGGCCATGTGTCACAGTCCTTCCCACTCTGCAGAGGCACCAGGCAGGGATGCACCCCAATCCCCATTGCTCTTTGCGATGGCAATGGAACCATTAGTGATGTTAGTTCGAAACAGATTAAACCACTGGGGAATTGTAGTCAGAGGTTCCACTCATGTGGTCTCAGTCTACACTGGCGATATTTTGGTTTATTTATGAGAATTGAATAGGGCACTACCAGTGCTGCAGAATGCACTTTTGGAATTTACAGCAGACTCTGGCCTATCGGTGAACTCCCAAAAGTCACAAATCATGCCACTCGGGACACTAGCGAGTCTAGACCCCTCATCCCTACCACAACTTTCCCTCCCCTGGTGTTGGGAAGGGACCCACTATTTAGGTATAAAACTAGCCCTAGATTGACAACGATTTTAGGACCTAAACTTAGACAAGGTCCTGACTGGGTTGCATGCCTCGGTCCAATTCTGGAAAGATCTGCTGCTGACGGTAATGGATAGGTCTGCCCTGATTAAAATGGTGCTTTTACCTCGCTGTTTGCATGTTATGCAGAACTCGTTGTATGAGATTCCCAGATGATATTTCAGTGAGTTGGATAGACTCATAGTTGATCTACTGTGGTCCACTAAACGGAAACGAATCAGCTTAAAGATGCTACAGCAAACATGGGATAGAGGGGGCGTGGAACTTCCTAACTTAGAATTTTACTACCTGGCGGCAAACCTGCAACACGCAGTTCACTAGTTTGACGAGGGGGGAAAACTGGGAAAAAAGGTTGCTGGGGGCCTTTAAGGAGCAAGGAAGCCTAACCAAACTCCTTATGCTGGGAACGTGGGTTCCTGACAGATACCCATACTTGATTCGACTAATGAGCCACATGTGGGAGAGGGTGATTACGACTGTCCTTCACAAGGCCGCGTATGCATGAGATATGACCATTTTGATACTTAAACCCTTAAAGGACATTGAAAATACTATGTCCATTTCTAAATGGAAATCCAGAGGTTGTGAAGTTCTGGGAGACCTCTACCTGGGTGGTCAATTCATAACTAGGGATGATGCCATTGACTCCTTTGCGTTAGGTGCAGGTCAATACCTGAAGTATAATAAAATGCTAGCTACAGCATGCAAATTCTGGCCAACTTTCCCATAGGAACCTGTACTCTCCCAGACGTTGACCAGACTCCTAGACATGACAGGGGGCCGAAACCTCATTACTCACCTATACAGAGCCATAAGGGATGACGCCCCAAAAGCACACACTAGATGGGAGGAGAGACTAGGAATAGACATCACCCACCGTGAATGTCAAAAAGTTCATGAGGGGACACGTACAGTCAGCTCAAACGCCCAATTTAAATTAATTCACTTTAATTTTGTTCATCAACTGTACCTTACCCCTAAAACACTACACAATATCTACCCCACCAAATTGGATTAATGTACACGTTGCAGGAACCCCGAAGCAGACTTTTTCCATGTGGTTTAGGAGTGCACATGTATTAAGACATACTGGCAGGAGATTCTAGACAAACTTACATGTGCAGAAGGGTGGGATTTGGAGGGTAACCCAAAGGAACAACTACTGGGACTATTGCCGGCCCCAATAAAAAAAAAACGTAGTCATGAATTCTTGAACCTAGGACTGGTACTAGCGAAATGCTGCATAGCTATTAGATGGTTAAACCCAGGCCCGTCGATTTTCAGGGAATGGTTACGGGACATGATGGAATGGGCCATGGATGAGGAAGTTAGAATGCAACAGGTCAGACATGATGAAAGGCTAGAGGATGAGCTAATAGTATGGAGACAGATGATATCAGAGTAGAATACCCACAGTGACACGCCTACCCCGCAGAGCGCACCAGAGTAAATAAAATGGTATCCAATACTCTCTGTTATATGTCAGATAAAGAAAAGTACAAGATGAAATATGACTAGATTGTGGGATAATATGCAACATTATTCAAACACAAGTGGGAAACGTTCTATTTGTCATACATCCGTGCCTTGCTTATCTATAAAACTGTTGAAATTATTTCTTGAATACTAGACCTTTCACCTATGGGGGAGGGACAAGAAGGGGAAAGTTTTGTTGTATGATTAAATAACAAACTACAAACAAACTGCATTTATCAATATGAGATATTACAAGATGTGCAACTATTTCCTGACATCTGATACTGCAAATCAATAACAATATTTAAAAAAATAAAAAAGGCTGCAAGCAGGGACTGGGGGCTAGTCCGGTTGAACCCACAGGAGGACTCAAGTCTCGAGGTTCTCTGGCACTCAGGGAGAGGTACTTGGGTGGTGGGCTCGTGTGCAGTGGTGCTTTGTCCGATGGGATTACGCTGCGGTAGGCTTTTGCAGTTCTCGGTTTCCTGCAGAAAGAGGCTGCAGGTGAGGACTGGGGGACTCAGCTCTAGAGGGTCTCTTGACACCATTGACACAGTTGATTCACTTGGACTCGGGCTGTGGGGCTCGTGCAGTGGTGCTTTCCGGTGTCAGGTCATGGCAGTCAGAGGCTCACTCTCTGTACCCATGACCTGGTGTAGGGGGAAAACAGAGCAGCGGT
Source organism: Calotriton arnoldi (assembly GCA_963921515.1). NCBI lineage: Eukaryota > Metazoa > Chordata > Amphibia > Caudata > Salamandridae > Calotriton > Calotriton arnoldi. The sequence goes on along the minus strand of CAWUFW010017159.1, from coordinate 197,414 downwards.
ACCATGCTCAATGTTGGCCTTGTGCATCCTGACGTCCCTCAATGGTAGGTCTGTCCTTGTGCTGTTGGAGTCTGGATTGGACCACCAACAAGTTTTGGTTGCTTCAAGGGGTCTGGTACTCCAGGTATAGGTGCAGGGAGACTCCGGGAGGGGTCAGCATCTCAGGTCTTCGGTGAGTGGACCCGACTGTGCTCCAAGCAATCTTCTCCTGGCTTGTTGATCCCTCGATGAGCCCAATGGCCAATGGGACAGAGTGCTGGACTTTGCGAGCAGTGCCTGCAGATGCTGGGAAGCAGCTCCTCCGCTCCAAGGGAGATGTTGCTGGCAAGATGAAGTTGTGGGTTGCTCCTCCACAGCTTTGGGAGGTGACACCACTTTCTGGATGAGCTGGGTCCATGCAGTTGTGGAGGTCCACTAGTAAGGCAAGGTTTTGCGCCAAGTGGTGTTGAAGTCCTCAGTTCTCACATACTGGGCTCTCCTTTGTCCTTCTTTCTCCTTCAAGCAGACAAATCTGATCTCCTGGTGTCAGGGGGCCACCTAAATACTCAATTAGGGGAGTGAAGTGTAGTAGTCAATGGGCCCTGGGGTCACTACACCCCTTAGATGACCACTTCCTGTGGATAGTGGGCACTAGCCTGTCCCAGACTTCCTAATTGCACCACACTCAAGATGGTGGAATTCTTTCTTTTGTATTCACTTCATGCTGCTGACCCTAGAGGTGTGTACAGCCTGGCAGTGCAACATGCCTCCTGACTATCTAATTTCCTTCCTCTCCTGGTGCCAAATGGGCCTCAGGGTAAGGGGTGGCATCCTCCAGGTCTGGGGGAAGCCAGGTTCACATGTGAAAAGTGAAAGAGGCTTTGAAGCTTCTGGCCTTTATATGCCGATTTAATAGCTTTCCTGCTGGAGGAGGTGTAAACTCGTCCTGCCAGAGCAGGCATTGTTTCTGACCTCTGAGTACAAAGCTCTTACCTCCTAGGGGGTCAGAAACTCATCTGTGGTGGCAGGCTGGACAAGACCAGTCAGCCAGCACACTAGAGGACTGGTAGGGCTCAGGGGGTACCTATAAGGTAACCTCTGGGTGAATGTATTAATAAGCCCATCACTGGAATCAGTGTGGGATTTGTAATATTAGGTGTTTGATGCCAAACACCATAGGTTGCAATGAAGCCATTTTGCAGCTGGGTAACTCCTTTTGACCAGTGCCCAGTACATACCTTAGGATGGCTTCCCTGTTCACTTGCAATATCTAGTAATAGAACTAGATATCAGAGGGGCATATTTGCTCATGGAGTTATGTCCTCACATAAAATATAATGCACCTGGCCTTAGGGCTCAAAGGCCTGCTGTAGGGGTGACTTACATATATCAAATTCAGTAACTTTGGCATGGCACACAGGAGTGTTCATGTCATGTTTTCACTCATGATTTGCACCATGCAATGACAGTCTGTGTGTAAGTTGTGTGTGGGTCCCTTAGGGTGGCGTACGATATGCTGCAGCCCTTAGGGATCCTCGTTACTACCCATGCCATAAGTAGAAGGGGTACCATTTAATAGTTACTTACAGGGATGCTAAAGTCCTGTGCCGATTGTAAAACAATCAGACACCTTTTCTAAGGAAAGAGCACTGGCACAGAGGTCTGGTTAGCAGACCTCAGTGCAATGTCAGGAGTTAAAAACCAGCATCTAGTAGCTAAAAAGGGGGCAAAAACTTGGGGGGGGCAGCAACAAAAACCCAGTTCCTGCAGTGAACTAGTACTAAAAGAGTACTGCTTCACAAGCTCATAAATGCCTTTGTGACTCTGGTATGAAATGTCTAACTATCTAAAGTGTGAAGTTGGCACAGTCCTTTCTGTTTCAACTAGTTGTATATACATAGTCCTTGAATATTACCATTTTAGATGTTTTGAGACCAATTTACAAATTCACTGAAACAAATATGAAGTTCTAATACAGGAATGCTACTTCACACACTCATAAATGCCTCTGTGAATTGGCCCATTGTCTTCACCACTGGCATGAGCGCTAATATCCAGGTTAGTATTTAAATTAATATGAAGTTGAAGAATGGAGTAAACAGTTTGTTGTGAGCTAGTTGAGCATCAGGTAATTCAACAGCATGCACTACAACTTTTGAGCAGGCAACTGGCGCTATATTCTACCATTGTCTTATTCTGCTGAGATGTTGAGATAACATTTGCTATCATCAGCATACTAATATAGATCTATAACCTGCTGCTGAGGGCAATATGGGCTGTAAGGGCCTTCTACATGATTTTTTGGCCCGAGTCACAGACAAGGCGCAATAATAAGGATATAGCCTGAGACAGAAGGGCAATAATATTTGACAAGAAAACTTATCTATATAATATGGCTGTCTTTGTGTTGTGGCTTTATAGGATTAATGCAAGCATATGAATGTGTAACCTTGGCTGTACTGATAAATCAATATGCTGTGCAGCATTTGGCATTGCTGCTTAGTTAATAAATAGTTCTGTGTTGAAGTGCAGGAATGCCATCCCTTTGAGACTATTCATTGACGTACTTACACTACTTTATGAATCATATTGAGCAATTTCATTGGTGTAAGTTCTAATTCTATGCCTTCTTCTTAAAGTGTTTTAGAGTAAAATTAATTCTTTCTGTTCATGTGATTGTTAAGGGAAAATCAGTGAATATAAAAAATGCATAGTAAAAGCTTTAAATTAGTTGGCTGCAAAAGGTCAGCTAAAACTGCACATCGGGGAGGAACGGGAGCAGACGCCTAGGAACTACATGGGAAATTTCCCTTGAAGCAGGTTTGACAACAGGGGTTTCCCCTCCCATCCTTCCATGGGGCAAGTAGCTTTGGTATTTAGGGCTTGAATTTAGAAGCCATCAAACTGTGGAGAGTGACATTGATCACGCCCACTCAGTGGTATACTCTTGCCACTAGCTGGTAAGAACGGAGCCCTTCATGTTCTAATTAGGTCCTGATGAATGCCCTGGACCCAACTGGGCCAACACGGCAGAAACATGTTGACTTTTCACATAACGGTTAGTGGACATTAATTCCCCCATATACCGTCATCTGATTTTAATATCATATAGTTACCTTTCACATTAAAAAAACACGACAAGGATAACTATAATGATTTTTAACCACACTCACTTATTTATGGGCCCCCACTTAGTTTAGAAGTGCATCCCTGTCGTCAGGTGTATGCCCGCCCTCTATCAAACCAAGGTTTTAGAGGGCGAGGACTGGTCAATGATGAAGCATGACACCAGGTGGTGTGTGAGACCAGTCCGTTACATTTTGTGAGATGTCTTCACTCACAATATAACCCAAACCTCACAGTGGTCACTGAGTTAGGAGCAGCTTTTTGTGGTTAACAGCTAAAACTGCTACCTACTTACCTCTCTGTGAAGCACAAATAGTAACTAAGAGCAACAAAAACAACGGGGGCTGTATTACACATAGTGCCCCAAGTGAGCAACAAGCGTTTGCGCCCTCTTTGCGTGCACCCAGGGAACTTTTATATTACAGAAGGGGCCGCAGACACTTGTTCGGCCCCTTCTGTTATACCGATATCACTGCGCACATAAAGCACCAGAGCTATCTTCAGGGAGTGTTCCCTCATTTAAATGGGAGCGTGCCCCATGCAAATGAGGGAATCCCTTTGCAGGGCTGACGGCACCCGCCTGCAAGGGGATCTCTAATCCCCTTTAAAAGTGCAGGCGGGTGCCACCTGCTCTGTGAAAACACAGAGCGGCTTCAAAGCAGCCACTCCGTTTTTCACATGAACTCGCTGCCCCAAGAGCAGCACGAGTTCACGGCTGCCCTGAGGGCAGTGGCGGCTGGTGACATTTGAAAGTGGTGAGGCGTAAAAATATTGGCATACTGCACCGCAGCGAGAGAGCGTAGCGAGCGAGCCGGAACACCCTACGGGGGGTTCTCCCCCCCAGAAAATTTTGAAAAAAGAGTAGACAAATGGTGCATTTTCAAGCAAATTTGAGAAAGCAGGAAGATTAATAAAGCAATTGTAAAAGTGCAGTTATTACATTAATAAAGAGATGTCATATAACATAGGTAGCTGCTTATTCAGTATAACCACAGAGCTTCATAACAGACTTCGAGATACAATGCATTGCTGAGTACCTCTGACGATTTTAGCTTTCCCAGTTCTGGTTTGCTTGTGATGTCATGTATTCTACCTATAGCATGCTACGACAGTCTTCTTGCGACAAACACACATACACACAGCATAAAGTCACAGCATCAAGTCCGGACCCTTTCTTAAGAACTCACACAGAAGAATACCAGTGCTTCTCAGGTAAGCCATACGATGACTATGGACTCTACCAACTACTGACGTGATGCCTTGGCTTGCACCAAATCGTACAAGATGGCTGTGCATGTAAGTTCCGTCTGGCAACAAAGCTGACAAAGTTCCTGGCATGCTGGTCCAGCTTACATCATACTGGAAAAGACAACTATCCATGTGAGCACCAGCTTGCACATAATTGAATGCTAGACTACACAAAACTGTAGAGCCACACCAGTATCAGCAACATACTTTACAGATAGCAATATAATACTATTGAATGATGCTCATTTATGTATCAATGAGTGTAATGCATGAATGAAGGTCTGATCTACCCCTCCATGAAAAAGAGGGAGGCACGGGTCTAGTCAATTATGGTTGCAAGGATGGCTGCAAGTGGCAGCTTGAGTTGGCAGCGCATGAATGTGAAATACTGGGGTCCCTGAAAGTGGGGGCAATTTATGTGAAAGACCCTCAGGTCTCTGGCATGCAAAGAGGAAGAAATGCACATCTGACAACGTGCTCTCATCTGTGGGATCACAATTACTTTCTCGGGTCAATCAAAACCCACATCACCTCCATCCCCAATAATGGTTCACCACTATCCACTAACATTGGATTCAGTTTCCACAGTATAACTCTGTCCTCGAGTATGGACATAGCACTAGTAAGCCGCTTCAAATGGATTGACTGGTGTGCACCATTGACCATTCACTGTGCTACTAAGCGCCTTTGAAATGAGACCATGGAGAATGCCTTCCTGGGCTAATTATATACCCTAGTATTCCCCCTAACTGCACAGCACAGATCGCCCAGATTAAATTCTAGTCTGTAGTTTTGCTCTGTGAACAAACATGGGGCCTTTTCACCAAAGCACTACATAATAACGATACCCTAGACACAGGCGATGAAGTCCAAAGACCAGATGGCGAAAAGAGAAGGCTATTCCTAGCACAGAGCTCAGGCTACTGTTAATCCCCAAAGCATGACTCCACGCTGCTTGACCACAAATCCTTAAAAACCTACTTTTTCACATGCAGATCTTTCAACAATTTATATGCCATACTTGTTTCTGTTTGTTTTGCCAATATACCATTTGTCGCATTAAACACAGACTGTCTTTGCTCGCTTGTCTTGCGGAGTGTCGAAGCCACTTAACTCAGTGTGGCAGCGTTGTTCTTGGAGACAGGAAGCACCTTCGTCCTAGCCTCTGTACTGTCAGACCCTAAGGAAAGAGCCCAAAGGCCCACTTTGGTGACACTGGTATGGGGGCCAACTCTCCTCATACAGCAAACCTAATTGGATCCTCCATCAATGCATCAAAGCAATGTCCCAGAGAAAATGGTTGAAATGTGGAGGAGATACTCACGCAGAGAGACGGCAGCCAGCAACCGCAGACCAGACTCGGGTGCGAAGCAGGTGGGGAAGAGTGGCTGAAGCACATAGTTGGAGAAGGTGAGGGCGATGACGGCCTGGTTGGTGGGATACATGACCAGCACAGCGATCCACAACCTAAGGACCTGGGAGCAGGACGGAGAGGACCAAGGGGCAGAGCGGTGACACGAGGGAAGCAGAGCATGGCACAGAAAAGAAGAGGAGGCAGAAAAGAGTGAAAGGACAGAGAGAGGACGAATGAAGGCATGTAATTGCGAACTGTTGTTACAGTATGTGATGATAAATCACGGTATCACCAGAGTCCGGTACCGTGAGCCTTGCACTTGCACCGCAGTAAGGGACACTTAGTAAAGCACGGGGGCACAAGCACGCTACTCAATGGCAGTCCCGGCTCGCAAAACTCGTGGGGGGGGTCGCGCGGGGTGGCGGGGGGAGTTTTAAAATAAAATAAAACTTACCAGGTCCGCGCCGCCTCTGCTCCGAGGTCCCGTTGGCGCCTACAGGAACAGCCGCATCACTGCTGGCAACCCCTCTCAGCCAATACTGGTGCTGCTCCAGCAGCGCCAGGATTGGCTTAGCGGGGATACTCGCTGCCCGCCTGCCCATTAGGAGACCGAGGTTTGAGCCTTTGATCAACCCTCGGTCTCCTAATGCGCAGCCGCCAGCCTGAGCAGGCACTAGTGCGCATGACTGGGCTGGTCAGAAAAATTCGCCGACCTTCACCAGTCATGCGCACTTGTGCTGCTGCCTGCCTCTGGTCTTCACTCTGACAATGCATGTCAGTCAACATGACGCCGGACCGCCCACCTCCTTCATAATCTGAAGGGGGTGGGCGGTCCGACGTCATGCTGACTGACATGATTGTCAGTTCTCCCTCGGCGTCTCTGAACTTAAGTAAACTGAGAGTTTACTTAAGTTCAGAGACGCCGAGGGAGCTGCGGGCGTGGGCGGCTTGTGGGGCAACGCCCCAGCGCCCAATGGATGCACCGCCAGTGCATTCACCATAATATGGTGCATATTCCTTCATTGTGCTGGGCGCACCTTTTAAAAGGTGCGCCCAGCGCAATGAAGGAAAGTACCAGCATGTATAGTGCAGCCCCTGGTTTCTACAAGGAGCATCTAAATAGACTGATAGATTTCCTATTATTGATCCATTGATAAACTTTTTGAGCTTAGCCTTCCTATGAATTCCTTTATTCAGTCTGTTGCCTTTGGGTTATAGTATTCATAGGTTTCATCACATAGCCAGACATTTGAATTCATTTAATGTCTAAGAACAAATTGAAAATTTTAAGAGATGTTCAGCTGCATACTTATTTTGTTACACACAAGAAAGTAACTAAAGCAATAGTGAATGTCTTTCTATCTTCATAGGTAGCGTACAAACCACACCTAGGGGGCATATTTATCATTAAGATGCGTCGCCCCCTTGTGCCAAGCAAGGGGGCGTAAAGTTGACACAACAATGAGTCAGATTTATCAAGCCATGCAAGGCCACCTTGCGTGGCTCTGCATGGCTTGATAAATCTAGAATAATGCAACACACCTACAAATTGGTGCATTGCATTAGAATGCCCCAGGGAGGCATTCCATGGGTGGAGCGTAGGTGTTCCCATGCATCCACCCATGGATTTTGGCGCATTCCCCCATTTACCATTAAGGTAGACCTGGGAATGCGTAAAATGCTATGCCTCCCTGGGTGAGGCATAACAAGGAGAAATCTTTATTTCTCCTTGTTTTTCCTCTTTCTATGTGTACTGCAAAGATGGAAAAAGCCTCTGAGGATTGGTTTTGCGCAGGAAGGTGTCCCTTCCTACACAAAAAACAATCCTGCCTGCTTCACAGGCACCTATGCACCATGGCGCAAGGGAACCTGCATTGACGCTAGCCTGCACATTGTGCACCAGTGCAAAGAAAGGACAGGAATGTGCTGTAAAATGTAAATGTGGGTCATTAATGCCCTTTTTCTTTCATCCGCAGCAGCGCAGCAAGGTAGCTTGCTCCATTGCCCTGCATGAAAGCTTGATAAATGTGCCCCCTAGTGTTTGAGACAGATGGGAAAGTTTATTTCCGTGATTACATTTTAGATTGTCATAGCGGTCAGTCTACAATTTTATTTAAAATGGTGCCTTTGAAGACCCATGGACAAAGGGATGGTATGGCAAACAGCTGTGTCTCTCGCCAGTCCTTGCTGAAGGTCAGAGACATTTTAGGGCAAGTGGAAAGTGGGTCATTGCCAAGGGCCCCCACCTTCCAACATGCTCCTGTGAAAGTGAACTTTTTCTCTATCTCACTTCTATATATTCTTGTATCACAACCATTAACATATTTACCAGTAATGTTTAGCATTAAGGGACTTTAATTCATAGAAAATGGGTAATAATATTCAAAGTTGTCTGATAAGGGGCCCCCAAATATATTTTGCCTAGGGCCACCGAAAATATTAAGATTACGCTGCTGAAGGCAGATCTTATCTACCACAGGTGTATTTCCTCACAATAGGATTCAAGCTTTTCACTGACCAGTGTTGGACTTGGCACGCTCTGATGGGTTACTCCCAAACTTTTTACCATCACTTGCTGAATTCATTTGGATTGGCCTTTGGACTCCGCATACACTACCACTGCTAACCAGTGCTAAAGTGATTGTGCTCACTCATCTAAACATGGTAAAACTGTCTTACTCCCAATTGGCATATTTAATTTACATGTAAGTCTCCACTAAAGTGGTCCAACATGTGCTCAGGGCCTGTAAATTAAATGCTACTAGTGGGCTTACAGCACTTATGGTGCCCCTTCTGAAGTAGCCTTGTTTTACTTGTCTCTCACCTTTTTTGCAGCCTGTGTGCAGTTTTAAACTGACATTTCGACCCAGAATAATAAACCTTTTGCCATGCCTAAACCTTTCTTTTTAATACATATAAGTCCCTAAACAACCCATTGGGCAGAATGCATTATATTTAAAAAGTTGGACATGTACTTTATAGTTTTACAGGTCCAGATAGTGAAAAACTCCTAAATTAATTTGTGCACTACTGCAAGGCCTACCTCTCCCATAGGAATACATTAGGTGACCATATTACATTCAATAAGTGATACCTTTTGTTTGGGAATAGGTAGATATGTCATGTTTGTCGGACTCTAAGTCACAATTCTGGAAGTTACACTTTTAGAAAGTTGCCATTTTCTTGACCTAACTGTTTGATGCCTGCAGCTTGTTCCCTGGGTCACATGACAAGGTGTAGTTGAGAATTAGCCTGTGTGTTTTCCTCCCAGACAGTATCACAAAGGGAGTACTGGGTGTTGCCAGGATGGGCCATTCTGGCCTGATGGGAAGGGCGGAGCTGTCACCTACCACACTTACACTTCAAAGGAGCTGCCTCAGCACACACACAAATAACTTCACACTAGCCTGTTGTGACTTCAGATATCCTGGGACTATAGCAGGGAGGAAGCAAAATTCAGAACCAGATGTGGGGGGAGGTCTGCAAGATTCAGAGGTCTGCCTGCAACTTCCCTGTGGCCTGCTGCACTGGACATGCAACTGGACCTGCTTGTGCCCTGCCTGCCTCTGATGGAGTGAGTTCCTTATCCCCAAGAGGTGCCTCCCAGGTCCTGAACTGTTGATTTGCATCAGTTGAGCTCCTCCTGTGAAGAAAAGGAGAAATCCTGAAGTTTTGGGCTCTTTGTGACAGCGAACGGGCTCATTTGTGCCAAGATCATCCAACCCACAAAGAGCACTAACGTGAAGCTCTGGTGAACCCAACTCTTCGTGCTACAGCAACCGCCAGTGACACCCGGTAAAATTAGATCTGCACTTTACGCTACAGAATTGGCAGCCCACAGTGACCGCCAACGCAAAGCTCCAGCAACAACCATCCACGATGCTTGACCAGATCTTTGCACTACAGTGATGACCATCCACGATGCCTGGCCTGCTCTTCACACAACAGCGATGATCATCCGCAATGCTCCCCTCGATACTCATGGCGTCCCCTACTGCGTACTGGACTCTTCGCGCCAGACTTTGAGAAGGTACACTTTTCAGCAGGGCTCTCCTCTTCCCTGTATCTGACCCTTGCTCCATCACGGTCAGCTTGAACTTGTGACTTTCCCCTCCTCTAGCATGACCGCGAGTGGCGCTTTGTGCTTTTAGGCACTATGCGTACCTTAAATTGCATATCTCCTGTTCTACTTACGGGATGTTTGTCATTTTAGTGTCAAATAATTTATTAAATTTCACTATGGTTTTCTAAATTAGTGTGGTATTTTTCTTGTGTGGAGTCTTCACTTTATTGCTGTTTGTGTGCTGCATAAATAATTTACACATTGCCTCTAAGTTAAGGCTGTCTGCTTTTGTGCCAGCTACCAGAGGGTTAAGCACAGGCGATAGAGTGAGGGCCATATACAGGAACCAGGTTAGTCCTGCTGAAAAAGTTACCTTTTAGAGTTCAGTGTGAAGAGTTCCATTCATGGTGGAGGAGACCGCGAGGAGCATGGAGAGCATCACATATGGTTGTCGCTGTAGCACGAAGATCAGACCAAGAGTCAAGGATGGTCATTGCTGTAGCGCGATGTTCCTGTATGGCATCAAAGGCGGTTGTTGCTGAAGATTCGTGTTGTTGGTCACTGCGGGCTGTCAATGCTGTAGCGCGAAGTGCAGATCTAACATTGGCAGTTGTCACTGGTGGTTGCGGTTCTCACCTCACCCTAAACTTCCCTTAACACCTTCTTACACGTCTCTTATGTCTCACCTTAGTAGTAGGAAGTCCTTATTTTCCAACCACTTCCTGTCCCTCCCACATTTACTAATAAGACATATATACTTACATTTGGGAAGACTGCAGTCAGGGCGGAGCTCTCCATAGAGAAAAAGATAGGACAGGTGGAGTGGAACCTCTGCATGTATTTTTTTAATACCTTTTCTTAGTCTCTTTGTAATACTGTTGTAGTTCTGTAAGCAGTTTTACCAGAATATTGTTAAATCATCAACAACAATGTAATTGTCATGAATGTTGTTAAACTTATCAGCCTTAGGATGGTTTTCCCCCAAATGTTTTGCCTTACACCTCCATATTTTTTCTGATCACATTTTTATGGCCTTAGGGCTCTGTGCACTATTCCGCTGCTAACCAGCGCTAAAGTGCATATGCTCGCTCCTTAAAGCATGGTAACATTTGCTTATCCCCAATTGGCAGTTCATGTTTGGTGTCTTTGGAATTGCTAGGAAAAATTCTAACTTATGTTGAAGTCGGAATTTAAATTACAATTTTGAAAATGACACTTTTAGAAAATTGCCATATTCCTGCCTTAGTCATTTGCTGCCTGTAGCCTGTCTCTGAGTCACATGACTGGGTGTAGTTGACAGGCTTTCTATTCCTTCTATATAGCCACACACAAATGGAAGCTTAGGTGTGACTGGAAGAGCCTTCACTGGCAGGATGCGAGGGAGGAGCTGGGCCCAGCCCCACTTACACATGGATAGGCTGTGTCCTGTCTCCACACAAAGGGCTGCATCCCTCCTGTAGTTAGTCTGAAGCCAGGGCCAGGAAGGCAGGGCATCTATTCATTCCAAAGGCCTGCCTCTAGAAGCATCTCCCTACTTCAAAGGCGCAACTGGGTATAAATACTGGATCTCTGGCACCAACTCTTCATTACACTTCTGGACCTGTGGATACTTTGCCAGGAAGAAGAACTGCTGTGCTGCTGATAGGACTGTCACTCTGCTGGACTGCTGCTCTGAAGGACTGCTGCCCTGCTGTGCTGACCTGTACCTGCTAATCTCTTGCCTGGGGCAGAAGAACTGGTCATGCATCTCCTCAATACAGAACCCCATAGTGACTCCAAGGGCTAGTTGGCTGGCCTCATGATTGTAAGCATCAGGGACACAACAGGATTCCAACAACCTTGCACCTGCACCTGGACTCTGCCATCTGTGAGTCTACCCTGATAAGTGATGCCACCCCAGTACTGGACCCTTGGAAGTGGACTTAAGGTGCCCTGCAGCATCTGTGTATCTAGTGGAACAGGCCCATCTCCTTTTTTGCGCGGTGCAAACCTGAGCAGAACTGATGCATCGCCACTGCTGCGTGGATTGGACCTGTCGCAAAGACCTGCATTGCCTTCACAGTCCCATCAGAATCGCCACTGAACGATGCATCCTCAGCACAGGCCCTTCCATCCCTCATTGATGGCTGCATGCCTGCCTGCAGTATTATGACTTTGGCGGTCGGACTGCCACAGGACCGTTGCGACCACTGGGGATCAAGGATCCCGCTCGGCACCGCCAAGCATATTAAGAGTTGCCTGTCCACCGCCCTTGTCATGGCGGTGAGCACACCATGAAAAGGGTGGTGGAGAGGCAACAAATGGGGTCCTAACAGGGCACCCTGTCACTCCTGGGCCTGGGGTTGCATGTGGGGGACACACATGTAGTGCCTCCCTGGTTTTGCACCCCCAGTTCCTGCATGATGTGGCATGTATGCCACACCGTGCAGGAAGGTGCAGTCAGCATCTGAATTAGGTTTGCATGTCAGGATCTTCAATGAGCCTGACAGACCACCACCTTAGATCGCCGCAGCACCGCCCGCCAGACCAGAATTTAACTGCTAATCTGGCAGGCAGCAGCACCACAGCTTTGGCTAACTGCTGCAAATTGGAATAAGGGACTTTGTGTTATGTACAAGTATAAATAAAGACATAAATTAATGAGTACAATTGTGAACTGCTTTATTCCTCTTAACACCTTTCCCTGCAACTAGATTGGTGAAAGCACAGGACAAAATAAGGCACACTTACAAATCTCTTCTAGCACCCTATTAAAACTGAACACCAAGATAACAAGGAGATGATTTATTCCTAAAAACACTTATCTCACTCCTTGTTATAAGCTATTCGCTTTTCATTTCCAGTGATCATGTCAATTTCATTTTAGTATTCTTCCCAATGTTTCGTGAAGATGTGATGAAGTGGCAATAATTACTTTTTGATCTTCATATTTCATTAGTTTTAATGCCAAAGAATGACGGATTTATAGACTTCATATCTCTCAAAATTGGAAAACGACATTTTATTCCTTGAGCATCATAGGTTGAGCATATGAAAATTACATGGGATAATGTCTCATTGATATATTATCACATAAAAACGACCATTTATGAAATGCATTCCGAGATATCTACGTACATCACTGTTCATATTTTATGGCATACGACAACATTTTGGAAAAGCCCTCAAAGTGAACATTGTCAAGTTAATGGGACTAGTTCCCACAACCATAGAATGTTTCCATTAGTTAACATTAGGGGCCTGATTCACAAAAACATTCCACTTAGGGCAGCAAATCATAAGATTTATCACTGCAGATTTACCTTTGCAATTCACAAAATTGAAACCTACACTTGTAAATTGATTTACTCACACATAGGTGTAAGTATACTGTTAAGAGTGGAGAGTGGGCTTTACAGGTTTGCAAAGTCTTGCAAAACAGGTAACCACCAACAGACCTTGTTGCTGTCCACAAACGTGATCAAAGCAAATTCCCATGCTCGATACAATCATACATTTACTCATATCAAGGACAGATAACTGAAAAAATATATTCCACTAAATCACTTCCAGTATAACAAAGAATATCTATGGATATGTTCAAGTCACCTTCTTACTTTCAGAAAATGACTCTCTTTGGACCTTAACGTTTAGCATGCCTGCAAATCCTGGACATGAGTAATTTTCAGATTATTCATTCTACCTCAATTCCACGAGGAGGCAAAGTGTCACATTTTCCATGATTACATAGTCATCATGGAGTGGTGATAATGAGACAAGTTGTTGACCTACTAACCGCCTAAATAAATAAATGAATGAGAGTCTATTGAGATTCATAGACTAGAAATTTGATAACATCCCATTTGTGATGGAATTTACACCATCCATCTAATGAAAGGGAATATTGGTTTAATAAAGGCTAACTTTGCTGCATATTTCTTACCCCAGTGGAGACAAGAGGACAGTGCTTGCGCCACATGCCTTGTCCTCTTTTTTGCTCTTGACTCTGTTTCTGGGCTATCAAGAAATTGGTATTTTGAGCATGGTGGTCGGTGCAAGTTATGGCGTGTGTTTTGCACCATTGGCCAGCATAACTGACCCATTTCAGTGGTTTGTTGCATTTGAGCCAAAATCATAACTGTTTTTACCAGTGAATTTATTTTTCCTGATATCTTTAATATCCAATCCCTGGTGTGCAGTTGGGGTTGCATGCAGGGTCTTGTTTTGTGCCCAACTCTATCCCAAATGCCATCCCACACTGCTAACACCCTTTGACCATGCAGATCAGGGTTTGGATGGTGGGTCAAGCCTAGAGCCAGGCTCTGTGTACAAACCCTCAGACACTCACTATAGTGTCTGGCTTTGCTTGTGTTTTTTTTTGTCTGAAACTCATGATTCAAAAGTGGTTTGTGCATCAGTCACAAAATTTCAGATGATTCTGTCACATGGCCAGTCACAATGCCATTTTCTGCATTTATTTCTGTTGTGGGCCTTGAGTTTTCTCCACCTCTTGGGACTCCTGGGCATTTCCCTGGGGTTGTTCACTTGTCGGGGTGGCCCACCAAAGCTGTGGATATTTGTCAGCATCACTACATAAGAACTCTTTAATGTCAGAATGCTCGCAGAACTCCACATAATATATTATAAGGACAAGATTTAGTTGTTCTTACATATTTTTGGTAACAGGCCACTGTTTTAAGCCCAACACCTGTATTATAACAGATCGGCAACTCCAGTTAGTTTCGTAAACTATAACTGGTGAATTGCAGTGTTTTTTAAATGTTAGTTGATTAATTATTTCAAGACTTATCTATAACGTCACTATAACCCTTGGAATTTTTCAATGCATTTTTAACTTAAGTAAACATTTTGTTAACATGCCTAAATATAATATCACTTTAACCTTTGTTTTTTTCAGTGATAGTGTGTATATATATATATATACACACACACACACACACACGCACGCACGCACACACACACACACCCATAATTTAAAAAGTAGGCATGATATTTATGCATTCAACGTTAAACGTGTTAAAGAAGTCACCCAATCAAGCTGTTTTTAAATGCATACAGACACTTTAATATAATGTGAAGGACGTTGTATCAATTTTGTCAGGTAATGCCACCCTGCCCACCACAGTGTCAGCTCCAATGCACTGCTTACTCATCATCATTTCCTAATTAGTCATCTGATGATCGAACTGTCAGTCTCTCGCTCATTCCGCTGTCAATGGCAGCCTGTGAAATCATGCTGAAGTTGCTAAGCAACCAGTTGTCTAACACTCATAATAAATTTCAAGATGCTTAATCGTCATACAGTTTGCTTCGTATGGTGATGTTCAAGGATTTTGATTTAATGAATGTTATTTGTGTTTTTAGCATTTAAACTTGTACGACCCAATAGACCACTCTGTTACAGTGTAAATATGAATCACATACACTAGCTGCATTTTTAGGCCATTCTAGTCCATTCCATTGGTTCAGTATGTTTACCACACCTCTCTGTAAACTTCAATACAGAAAGAAGATTTAATTTGTGACAATCTGATAATCAGAGTCATTTTAAACTGTAAGGACAAGAATAGCATATCATGAACGATGGGACTGCATGTAGGCAATGTTATTAAGCTAGAATCTTACCTATGAAAAAATGACCTCTATTAAAGAACATGCAAACGCTGTGCAATTACATTTGGTTGAGTATTCACCTCCCCTCAACAATGTTCGAAGGGTTCTTCCCAAAATTATTGAAAGGCAGGATTCTATTCCACATGCAAGTGGAGCATAAAGACGATATCCTTACAGGAAATATCCTTTATTTCACGGCTGATAATATGAGAGAGTTATAGGCAGTGAAGAACAGGGAAAGTATTGATAGGAACAACACAATAGAAAAGCCACCTGTCTTTTATCAGAAAAACTAAAAGTACAATCAATAATTTTTCCAAACAAGATACACACTAGAATATGTCTAACTTATAAATGCATACAATGCATATTGCTTTCAATTATATGTCAAACATTCACTTCAAATACACACAATTCAATTAAAATTCTTTTTTTAGTCAGTATTAGCTAGCTATGCCCAGGATGTACTCTTTTCATATCCCCATGTCCTAAATTACAATTAGCTCTACACTCAGGGTAATATTGATTTCATAAGATATTTGCTAGGAGTTTATGGAAAGTGTTCCTATTCCACATCATAGGCATAACCCTGCTATGACCAGGACGATACTAACTAACAGAGAAAACTTTCTCTCTCTGTTGGGACAAGGGAATTCGGGAGGAGGAGTTTAGCACATCCAAGGGAGTACCATAAAACGTGGAAGGCGAGGGAGAGAGCAGAAACTGCAAACTGGAGCATGTTGGAATGGATTCAGATCAGGACACTAGATTGGCATGCCTGGAAAAGTCAAATCTACAAAGGCAACAGAAACAGAATACAATAAACAATTGGAAGTCAATAGTAAAGTACAAACAAGAAGAACAATGCACAAACTACCAGAAACTATCGTTTGCATACCCTGCCGACAATGTTCTGCCTTTAATGGAAAATATCTAAAAAATAAAGCAGTTAATCTTACAGGGTCTTGGAGATTCCCAGCAGCTCTAATGGAAGAAATGCACTGAGAGCATCTGGGCAAGAGGCTCCAAGCTTCAGATTTAAATTATACTCTCTGGTGAAAGTAACAGAAATTTCAAAATGTACACAATAGAGACAAAAAGGGAACACAGCAAGAGGAACTGAATACAGAAACAGAGCCCAGGAAACATGGGAGCAAAGAAAGACTGGAAGTGCGGGGACTGAAATAATAACACTGAAATACAACACTGGTGGTGGCTGTAAGAAGGAACTGTAACAGGGAAAAATACACAGTAAGGAATGCTCAAGCACATAGAATCTAGCACCTTGTAACAGAGCAGTAAGACAGCACTGGGTTGTGCAGAGTCTCAGCAGTAAAGATAGTTGTGAAAACCCTGACTACTGAGCTCACAAGCCAGAAATAGCTAAAAGTTCAGGATAGGAGAACAGGCGCAGGAAGGAAACCAAAATCAAGAAATTGGCCAGGTGTTGTGACTCGTGGTCTCACTAATGGAGGGAAGGTTGCACTGGGACTTAGAGAGGAAAGACTTAGGAAACAAGAAAGCACACGAAGGGTAACAGGGAAACAAGAAAAAGAGTGCTAATCAGAGCTGAGAGTGAGAAAAGTACATATCTGAATCCGGTGCAATGATACTGAACTGATATCTACCTCCAGGATGTGATCTGGTCAAGGCCTGGTGACAGAAGGAATTGCTTTGACCAATATGCATCAAGACAGTGGTGTGGAAATCAGGACTGGAGTGATTTGTGGAGCAAGGTGTGCTGTGTGCTGAAAAGTGTTTTGACATAAACTGGTCTAACAGCAGGACCTTCTTGAGCAGCATCCCCTGACAGGATGGGAAAATCCTGAATATTTCTCATGTTTGAATAAGAATGTCTTACGTTTTCACCAGTCCTCTCTCTACCTTGAAGAAAATCACTCACAATGTCCACATTCTTAACTATATACCTATATATTTCTGCAGTCATATCATCCTTCAACAGTCAACTGCCGTGCTTTGTCACTGCCATAAGCATTCCACTTACAGAAGTGATTTGTTTGAGTGATTCTAGATCAATAGAACACCTTTGACACCACTGTCTGACAATGATTTTATCTTGACTTTATTGTCAATCTCTTCTCCTTCTTCCTTCTTAAAAAAAAAACATTTTTATTGTTTTTCGAGTAATATAACCAATACAGAACAAATGTGGGTGTGATAGCATGACAGACAAGGCAGTCTGAAAGAGCAACAGATTCACAAAAAAGAACATGCAGAGTGAGACTGGGTCTAACTGCTCATCTCCAAACTTTATCAGGCCTAGATATTTGAGCCACTGTCTGACAATGATTTTATCTTGACTTTATTGTCAATCTCTTCTCTTTCTTCCTTCTTAAAAAAAAAACATTTTTATTGTTTTTCGAGTAATATAACCAATACAGAACAAATGTGGGTGTGATAGCATGACAGACAAGGCAGTCTGAAAGAGCAACAGATTCACAAAAAAGAACATGCAGAGTGAGACTGGGTCTACCTGCTCATCTCCAAACTTTATCAGGCCTAGATATTTGAGCCACTGTCTGACAATGATTTTATCTTGACTTTATTGTCAATCTCTTCTCCTTCTTCCTTCTTAAAAAAAAAACATTTTTATTGTTTTTTGAGTAATATAACCAATACAGAACAAATGTGGGTGTGATAGCATGACAGACAAGGCAGTCTGAAAGAGCAACATATTCACAAAAAAGAACATGCAGAGTGAGACTGGGACTGTGTCAAGCACCGCATGCATGAAGGAGTCGCAGTCGTTCAATAGTACTGGCATGAGACCAGGCACCCTCATGCATATCTAAGCCATAATACACACCACTAGTAAGTCCAGCAGAGTCCGGTGACCAAGTAAAACCTTCCCAGCTCAGGGGATCACTGTATTATTGTGCTGCCCTGCCCTGGCCATGGCCTTATTGCCCTGGCCATGGCCATGGCCTGGGCAATAAGGAACTCCCCGGACGACCCCTCCTCCATCACTATCCTACCCTGGGGGTCTAGTCTTGGGATGCCAGTAGCACAGAATATCATGCCAGTAGGATGGGAATCCTGCACACCCCCCATCCTCACTCCAGATCCCCTTCCTCTCACAGTACACTCTCTTCGGCACTTCCCTCCACTGCCTGTACAGATCTGGGTCCCTAGCCGATTTCCAGCCCATCATCAGCTGTCTACAAGGGATGTATGATGTAACAACGCGATCATTTAGATCGCGGTACATTCATCGCTGTTTTTACAACGCAAGTCGTTACCACGACTTGCGCTGTAAGGCGCTGGACTTAGGAATAGTATGATTTACTATTCCAACTCCAGCCTATGTACAGTAGGGAAGGTGTTGGAATAGTAAATCACACTATTCCTTAGTCTAGAGCGCCCTCCAGTGCAAGTCGTGGTAACGACTTGCGTTGTAAAAGCAGCGATCTGAATGTACTGCGGTGTTTTGACCGCGTTGTTAAGGTCGTTTCCCGTCTACAAGCTATGATGAGTGCCAATTCTGTGAACCTATCAGTGACCTTGTGAGCAGCACTGCATTTGCGGAGACCCAGCAGGCACAGCTGTGGAGGGCGCTCAAAAGCACTGCCCGTAGCTTTACGGGCAACTTGTAACACCATGTCACAATAGTGGGTAAGCACAGAACAGCTCCAAACCATGTGGTAAAAGTCAGCATCCTCTTCATACAGCGGAGGCATGTCGATAATGCTCGGGGGAACACGGCGTGAATACACCGCGGGGTAAGGTTCGCCCTGTGTAGAAAGTAAAACTGATTTAATTTAGACTGGGCATTGCGTGATACTTTAGGAGTAAAGGCTAACATCCTCTTTCAGGTTGCATCATTGAGTGAGGGCCCGAGGTCCGCCATCCATCGCTGATGCAGTGGAGTCAAGTCCGTCTGTGCTCCCTTCAAAAGTGCAATTTTGAGCAGCATAACTGCCAGCATCTTTCCCGTTATGAGAAATAGATAACGGATGCACTAATGGACCAGAGGTTCTGCAGACCCCGCGCCCCACCAAGCGTGTACCTTGCCTGTCAAGGCCCCATATAAAAGAAAATGCCCTGCCGGAAGGTCATAAGATTCTGTCAGTTCTAAGAAGGGACTGAGTTTGCCTCGTATGCAGGTCACCAAGGCTACTAAACCTCGCTTCGGCTCATGTGTGCAGGCCCACCCAGTTCTCCGATGTAGGTCAATATTGCTTGATTAACAAGGAGAGTTCAGAAGTATATGGGGCTCTCATGTGTTTCCTCTGTAGTGCCCTGGCCCGGATGTGCCTCGTTGTTCTAATCAGTATATTCTCACCCATTACCATTGACACATGAGTTGGCTTTACCAATATATGGGTTGAAAGAGCCCGAGAGGGCTGGCCACATTCTTCATGACCTAGGGCTTTCCATAAATGGGAGCACCACCAAGCCACCCACTGTAATTGCACAGCCAAGTAATAGAGTTCAAAATTCAGAGCAGACATCCCCCTCATCCACAGGAAGTCGCAACTTCTGTAAGGCCACTTATCTAGTGGATGAGCTCCAATACAAAGTCAGTAGGATGTTGTCCAGTTATCGGAAAAAAGGTCCCAGGTTGTTCTGTAAGCAGGGCAGGGCAGCAAAGAGGTAAAGAAGCCGTGACAGGATCACAATCTTTGAAAACGCTATTCGGCCGCTCACCAAAAGAGGTAGAGCATCCCAAAAGGTGACAGAGGCACATCATGGATACATCCCTACCATTATTACCCTCAAAGTGCAGATCCACTGTTCTATATATCACCACACCCAGATATTGGATAGTAGTCTGCTCCCACCGCAGCACCGGTGCGGCGTGAGTGACCCGCAGCTCCTCGGTTCTGAGATGTAGGGGACAGGCACTAGATTTATGCCAGTTAACTAAGAGGCCCAATAGCTCCCCAAATGTGGAGAGGGCCACAGATGCCCGATCCAGGTTGGTCTCCTCACCACGTGTATACAACAGCATACCATCCGCATACAGCGAGATATACAAGTTATCCACTGCAAACTGCAGCTCCCTACAATGTCTCCCCTGTTGCACAGTCGGCGCAAAAGGCTCCATAGCCAGTTCAAACAACAGCGTGGGGAAAGTGGACAGCCCTGCCTACTGCCCCACTCGCCTGGCTAGGAGTCCGATATCACTGACCCCTTCCAGACCCTTGCCGATGGCTTGGAATACAATATCCATACCCATTTAACAAAATGGAGCCCAAAGCCCATCCCAATCATGGTGGTATAGAGATAGTCCCAGTGGAGGGAATCAAACACCTTTTGGATGTCCATCAACATCACTAGTGAGTCCGATGGAAATTGCTCATGTATGTCCAAAACATGGATCAATTGTCGTATATTGGGCATCGTACTGCGAGTATGGACAAAACCCATCTACTCTGGGTGTATCAACTGACCTACTTGGGGCAGGATCCAGTTTGCCAGAATCTTACTCAGGATTTTGCAATCCGCGTTGAGCATAGAGAGGGGGAGGTAGGAGTCCACCTGTCACGAATACTTGTCTTTCTTGGACATAGACACTATCACAGCATCAC
This sequence comes from Calotriton arnoldi, assembly GCA_963921515.1. Taxonomy (NCBI): domain Eukaryota; kingdom Metazoa; phylum Chordata; class Amphibia; order Caudata; family Salamandridae; genus Calotriton; species Calotriton arnoldi. The sequence goes on along the minus strand of CAWUFW010017159.1, from coordinate 176,479 downwards.
AAAGTAAAGGAGGGAGCAAGCCCTGCTCCAGCGCCCCATTATAGACATCTGCAAACTGTTGTATAGGTGGCATAGAATTTAATAGGGAGCCCATCCGTCCCAGGGACCTTGCCCCATGCAAACTCCTTAATTGTGCCCCACACCTCCTGGACCATAATGGTCGCCCGAATTTGCTCTTCAATTCAGGACTCAGAAAGTGGAGGTCTACAATGTACAGCAATAGGTCTGCTTCCGAGACTGCTTCACCAGTCATATACTGTTGTATACTTCATAGGGTGTCCATAAACGGGCTTTCTAGAATCATGACCATATATAGGCACAATTCAACCTGCCCTTATATAGGCATAAAATCCCAGACCTTATTTAGGCATAAACCATGCATACCAAATACAGGCATGGATTCTGACATCCGTCCACCCTAGCGTCTCAACGAGTCCATGAAAAAACAGACCCTCAGGCTGCAGGAGTTTCCCTTGCCCAGGACTATTGATTTCTTCAAGGACTCATACATTATGCATGAACCTTTATTCCTTAAGGGATTCATTCATGACGTCTTTCGCTACCCAGCTAACATTTTCAGGTATAAATATACCTTCCCAAACCCCTGTAAATCAGAGGAGACCTCGACTTCAGAGGAGCCCGATTCCCGGCCAGACGCACTGAGAAGACACTGCCCTTCCTGCACGCAGAGAGTCCAGCTTCCAGTGATCTAACTTCCCTTGTGGGGTGTTGGAGTTCGAGTCCGGATAGAGATTCCTACCTCTCTCATTCTTCAGGTATGGAGCAGACTAGAACCTAGAGGGACTCTTGGCATACTAGACTCTTGGCATACTAGGCGTAACTTACTCTCAGTATACTCTAGTCAGGAATACAGCACCTACTTCTACTTCTCCCTATACCTAGGACAGGTTAGGTACACTGGGTAGAACTAGGCTAGAACCGCATCGTATGAGTACTCGCATTTTTAGGTTGTGTCATTTCTATGTAAATGCATACATGCTAAAAAGATAATGCTGACGCAGTATTATTTATTTTTACTGCTCACCTTGTACATTATTTATCTCGCATACTGTCTTGTGATCATAACAGCACATATAACTTACAACAGAAACAAGACTGTTCAATAAATCCTTTATTGAAACGCCCGTCTGTTATTTCTGTGTAACTCTGAGAATAACTGAAACATGCACGACTGAGCTGAGTGAAATGGTTATCTATTGTTTCTACGACTCTGGGACACATCCTGATTCTGTAAGGGAAACACAGTGGTCATGTTTTGCGGCTGCCAGAAACTAATCCCTTCTTGTCGTCAAGAAGTTTCTAGTGGCCTCTGAGCTAGCTGGCACAAGTAATTAAGTTTAATATACTCGATAGGGACATACCGACCTCAGTCCTATGTCAAACCTATAGGATATATTATTCCAATGCGCAGAGCCTATAAGGGAAATAGGAGCTACACTACATGGCGCCCAACGTGGGGCAAGGCAGTAATTCAACGTTAGATACTGAGTAACTCAGCTGTGCACTTTTTATTTTTCTCTCAGAGACCCCTACCCATATACTCCAAAAGACGTCTGGAGTGGGCAGGGTTAATATCCGCCACGGCTACATAGGGAAGACCCCTATATATTAGCTGTTTGGTTTGTTCAACGTTGAAGGATACAGTGTTCCACAATATTGTGCATCTTATCTTTGTTTCCTTGAAATTTGTTTTACATATTTTCAAGCAGAAAAATGTCAGGCACTGACAATGACGCCGGAAACGGTGTAGCTGCGGCTGATCCAGCCCAACCAGCGTTATTTATCAACACCGGTTTAAATTAAGCTGAAGAGGGTGTCATAGACATTCCTCCTAACTTAAGAAGAGCCATTACTCTAAAACTTATAAAACATGGCCTATCTCCGAGAGGAGGTAGAGCAGTTTTCGTGATTGAGGCACATGAATCCTTTCAGACAGAGGTATTCTATTCATGGGTAATTCTTCCTGAATCTAATCCAGTAACTCACTTGTTTAACTTCTACAGAGAAGATGAACAACCAGAGGAATACATTACTTTCGAGGATATTGAAATTCCATTAACATACCAGGAGCATCAGCTCTGGTTTAAAGGCGCCCTAAAACATCACAGAAATATAACCAGGCTCGGTCCGCTAGGCAGACCAGGAGCGACATGGCCGATTCTAGCCGGCTACACACCTCATCCAGACATCGAAATAATGTCAGACGAGGAATTACTTAATCAACTCACAGAGCTAATAAAAATCTACAGACAATTGGTTCAATATGTCATGAGGACTTTCACAGTCCAACCACCATTAACACTTCCGAATCAAACCCCTCACCAGGGGAACACTCTAAAAATTACACCACAGACTATATACGCAGTCATGGGTAAAATGCCCACTAAACGGGTGCAAATTCCATTTTGGATAGCTCAAAAAATTACTCAAATTGAAGCAGTATTTCCAAATACTAGCCCATATGAGAAACACAGAATCCTAACCATCAGTTTACCAATGGGGATCACACCACAACTGGAAGACTGCACCACTTGGGGCTCAGTCTTTGCTGCCATCTACACTAAAACACACGGCATTCCGTCAATTGCGGTAATACCAGATGTCCTAAAACAGATTCAAAACGAATATGGAGCAGAGCCTGCTTTAAATTTAGGTATGAAATTACTGAAAAATTTTGAACAGGTCTCAACAATAATATTATCTAACATTAAAGGGGAGGCAGCAGCAGTGGCGATCCGACACAAATTAAGGGAATTTGATGTTACAGAACATCAAACAGAGCTACCCAGAATTATAGAGCAATCCTATGCAGAATTAGGCAGAGATAGTTTGGGTGGGAGACCAGCTAAACCAAAACTATCTGAAAGTCCTGAGAAGGACTCAATTAAACAAACTCCTACAACTTCTAAAAAGAAGTGGGAGTCTACTAAACAAAATTCAAATGAGAAAAGATCTCAATCCCGAGGTAGGTCTCCTCAAAAGGAGCCCTCTGAAAGGAGGTACAACCTCAGGAATAGGGATAATTTGAGAAAACCTGATAGGTATCAAGATAATGATACACGTTCCTCTCGTCCCTTTCAGGTCTCATCACAGACTTCGGAAAGAAGAGGACGAACAGAACATAGAGAAGAACGCGTGAAATCGAAAGACGACAAGCACGCAACACAAATTAAAGCTAAACCTCAATTCTCCAAAAAGAAAGTAGCAGGTCTAAAAATAAGACATGCCGAGAATTCTGAGAACGCAGCTCAGGAACGGAGAATGGGCTCAGACAATGCTGGACAGTGCAGCAGAAGTCACAATAGCTCGCCAGAACCTGATGGAACTTCTGGAGATAGTGGACTTGAATGAGTACATTACAGTAGAGACTGTAGACACCAGGGTTAGTACTCCACAAAAGTTATATGACATAACACTCCGGATGGAGGGAGACAAACCTAGACAGGTTAAAGCACTTTTTTGGGAAAAACTATCAAAGGGTTATGACATACTTCTAGCAGAAAAAGACTGGCCACCACAATTTGTCAGGGAGTGCCCACACGGCGAGGACATGATTATGCCTGCCTTCTCCAATCACATACCAATTCACTTAAAATATACATATGCCAGAAAATGGGCAGTGGCCCAGGCTCCAGCATTATATAAAAATCATGTAGGATGGGATGAGGACTCCCCTCACCATAAAATAAATCTGAAACATGAACCTACTGCTCAGAGGCAGTATCCTATTAAGCAAGAAGCTAAAAAACAGGTCAGGGAGATTTTAAATCAACTTGAATACCAAGGGGTGATTGAAACTAGCACCTCATCTATGAACAATCCTTTGTTTCCTGTCTCCAAACCAGACAATACATATCGTCTAGTTTTGGACTACAGACATTTAAACACTTGTTCTAAAACTTTTGCAGTGCAAAATGCACATAGCACAGCATTAATGAATAACATTGTGCGCAAAAAATACAAAACCACATTAGATATCTCAAATGGATTCTTTTGTCAAAATATAGCACCTGAAAGTAGGTACTTAACGGCATTCTCCATAATGGGGACCCAGCGTCACTTTTGTCGACTCCCACAAGGGTTCAAGAACAGCCCAGGTTTATTCTCAGCGAGAGTAACGGAGTTACTACAAATTTATGACAACGAGGCATTGTCCTATGTCGATGATATTTATCTGACAGACGATGACTTAGAAAAACACTTGAACAGGGTGAGCACCATTATACTGGGATTCGCCTCTGAGGGCTATAAGTTCAACTTTAAAAAGTCCCGAATTGCCCATCTCAATGTCCTATTTTTGGGATATGAGCTCTCAAGTGAAGGCAAGAGCTTGGCAGCTAACTTTTTAGAAAAGTGTGCGCTGATCCAACCTCCTAAGACGTTAAAAAACTTACAATCAATCCTGGGTTTCCTCAATTTTGGTAGAACATACATTCTAAACTACGCAGAGAGGGTTAAACCTCTCTACGCACTAATCAAACCTGATTTTTCATTCAAAAACTGGACACAGGAACACACAGAAACTTTGCGTTCACTCCAAGCTAACATGTTAGCAACAAATCACTTACAAACACGCGTAAGTCAAAGAAATTTGGTGATTCGAATAATTTCGGGTCAATGTGGATTCACTTACTTAACCTTTAATGAGGGTGAGAAAGTACCAATTGCATACAAATCACATTTGTACACACAGGCGGAAATGCGTTTCAGTTCAACTGAAAAAATTCTGACAGCGGTTCAAACAGCTGTAGCAAAAGAAAGAGCCTTAGCCCAAGGGAAATGCATAATTGTCGTTACCCCAGTACCAGCTTTAGAAGCGGTCACAAAAGCGAGCATTCCCAATGCTAAAGCTTTACATCCGAGATGGATACAATGGGTTAATTCTCTTGCTGCAACTGATGTTGAATATGTTTTTGATCCAGATTTAAAAACACAGGCATTTCTCCAATATGAACAAGAATGTCCTCTGCCCACTGAGATTCTGCCTCTCGATCAGTATGAATTCATAATTTACACTGACGGATCCGCACAGCCCGCAACAGGGAGTAAGCAAGCTTACAGTGCAGCGTGTGCTATCGTTAAAGGTCGCATGCGAAATGGCATCTTCAGACCTATGGTCACAAAAACTCAGTCACTAGGTGATTGTACAGCTCAGCGAGCTGAACTACAGGCATTCAAACTGGCACTTGAAAGTACGGATCGAGAATTCCTCACACTGATAGTGTGCGATTCCTATTACTGTGTTCAGTCGTATAATGACTATATACGAACCTGGCTTGAAAATGGTTTTAAGGATGCAAAAGGTGGCACAATTAAGCACAAACTGCTTTGGGAACAAGTAGTTCTGTTGAAAAACGAACTACCAAAGGCTCACGTGATTCACACACTGAGTCATCAGCGTGATGGCTTTCACGTTGCAGGGAATTCATTGGCTGACGAAGCCGCGAAAGGGGCTGTTCAGACGGCTTCCGTAGCTGCGATCACTCGTTCAAAAACAAAAATAGACGGTGAGATAATGTTAGCTGTCAATGCTTCAAGCAAAGGCAGCAGTGCAGCGTTACCAAAAAAGTTTCCACTCAAGTACTCTTATGTAATTGATGCGAATAACGTTCCTTTTGCTCGAATCCCTGGAGTGGGGGATAGAGTAATTCCAAACATGGAACGAAAAGCAGCCTTGATTTATGAAACACATCTGGGGGAGGGTCTCTCACATCAAGGGATCTCAAAAACAATTTTGACATTAAAAAAGATGTTCTGGTGGCCTGGAATGAATACACACATTCACATATTCATCAACAACTGCTTAGACTGTAAATTACAGCGAGAGAGCCACCAGACACCATGCAGCAAATGCGGCAGCCCAGTGCAGACACCACTGTTAGACAGCATTAGGCTATCTAATCGCCAGCGTCCTACTGGACAAAGGCATTCCCGCAAATACTAAATCTAGGTTCCTATGGTTATGGCCTCAGCGCTCAGCTGACGCTCGAACTGTTATAAAAGATTTGCGAGTCTTTATCGGCACATACGCAATAGGCACGTTTCATTCTGACCAGGGTCCTGCGTTTAGCTCTAGGGCTTACAAGGAGGCCATGGCCAGTCTGGGCGTTGCATTGCGGTACTCCTCTCCATTCCATCCTGAGGGAAATTCTGTTGTGGAAAGGAAAAACCGGGACATAAAGCAGTCTATAACAGCTAGGGTATTAGGCTCGGGTGATGGGTGGGTCAAACACCTAAATAGCGTCCAGCGCTCTATCAATAATTTGCCAAGAAGTTCTCTAGGGGGAGTCACTCCATATGAGGTCCTATTTGGGACAAGAATGTGGGTTCCAGACTTAGAACACGTAGGCACAGTGGTGGACAAAAAAGAATTTGATATCAAAGATCGTTTGGCTGTTTTACAGGAACTTAACAGATTAAGAATGAAACAAAGCAACGTATCCTTACAGCCAACCACCACTGGGGAAAAATCGGCAGTCCCAGCAAGGCCTGTCTGGATTCCAAATGTTGGGGATCTAGTCAGAGAAAAAATCGCGGACAAGAAGGAATTTGGACCTTCTTACAGACAACCGGTACCTGTTCTAGCTGTTCAAGGAACAAGGACAGTACTTCTACCGCCCCTTGCTGGAAGAAAGGAGAAAAGATTTGTGTCCATCGACCTAATCAAACCACAACATGTGGCCAATACTAAGCAGTAGGCCTCGTGGACTCCGACCTAGTAGCAGACGCACTCCTCTCGCTACTATTCAAGAGGTTCAGACTGAAAGACTGATCACGATCGAGAATTCAGCTGTAACAAATGAAGGACTAAGCAACCCAGCTATGGAACTCATCCCTCTTGACAACCAAATAACAGTTCATCCAAATACACCTGTCTACACCAACGTGACACGTGAAGAACTGGTTCCTGTGATTTCAACGAATCCTGATGCAATTCCAACAATTGACAGAACTGCTTCTGGCTATTTCATTGACTTTGATACGTTCTCAGAGGATCCAAGCGAACCTGAAACGACGCCAGCATCATCAAAATTCAAGCAGCAAGTACAAGACTTTATTCACTTTATGAAAAAGACTTATCTGGTTTCTCCATGGATTGAACTCTGGATTACATCTGGACTTTTTGTTTTTCTGCTCTGGCTAGCTTTGGTAACAACAGTAAGCATGCTTATAGGTGGCAGATATATCCATGTGAACATTGAAGAAAAGGACATAAACGTGCTTTTGAAACCACATAAATCTTCCCATCGTGAAGCAAGAGACTTGTCATCAGTGAATATCACAGCTGTTCCTATACAGGATGGTATAGTGTGGGATAAAACAGATTATGAAATATTCGGCCCAAGTGAACAATTGAACATTCCACATTTGTTTAAAATTTCACTAAGCGATTTGATAACGTCCAGTACCTATTCAGATGATTGGGACTTAGAGACTGTTCAAGATATAATGTTTGATCTAGAAAAATCTGCTGCATTTTCTAAAAATGAATATTTAGAGGGTACAAATGATTATGAGAAAATGTATTGTTATAACCACTATGGTCATCATTATTTGCACAAAACTGCATATCCAAGAAATATATTTCTGTATAATCAATGGGAACATTGTCCTACACCACCACAAGGTAGTTCAAAAACTTTTGCTAGTAAATTTCCATACTTTTCAGGTTATAATACATCTGACCCAGAAACATTTTACTACAGAAATGTAAACAAAACAGGACTGAAAATTATGTTAACGAATACAAAACAGATTTACTCTGAAGAATTTATTGCCCAACTGTCTACACAGGGTTTCGACTTATGGGAAGACACAATTGAGACAAAAACTGTCTGGGGTAGTAAAGATTGGCAAGTACAGGGTATAGAAGCTTTATTTAGAGCCTGTATAATCCCTGAACAAATACTGTTTTTGAATGACACTGTCCAACAGACATCTTGTCTTGGATTAGCCAAGATCAAAGAGATGAAAACACCATCTGTGCCAACACCTGCCAGTGATAATAATACAAAGGCAGTGGTGACAGTTGACAATATACTACAACTCAACAGAACTCATCCAAATTGGAAGAAATGGTTGATCTGGCCCACAGACACAAACACCTGTCAGGAAAGGTTCTTGAACAAAACTCAGGGCTTTACTATTCGTAGGCCAGACCCAAGATATGTCCAAAGACAACATCCGGGGGTAGTAACAACATATAGTGTAGGAAAATTATGCCTCGATTGGCTGCATAAATCTACACTACAGGATGTGAAGCAACACTTAACCTTACTTGCACACGACGCAGATCTTAGGGAATTCTTGCTTGGACCAAGAAAACCGCGTCAAAAACGTTTCATATATGCCGGCATCTACGCTGTTTATAATGAAGCATGGAAAGTGTCACAGATAGAGGCTGCAGAACGAATACGTGAACTTGATCGTATTAATTTAGAGAAAACACTCTCTGTAGTCGACAATGGGTTAACAACTTTGTCCTCCAGAATTTATTCATTGGATGGCATTGTATCCTCTGCTATCGACATTCTAGAACAAGATTTGGCTATGTTACAACAAGGTCAGTCTCAATTACGTTCTATTGTGTTATTGACATGGACGCTGCAATCATTGCGAGCGGGCTATGTGCCTTGGCGTTTCATCAACACGTCGTCTCTGTTTGCAGAATACAATCTAACTGATAAACAGATCGAATTGGCACAAAGAGGAGCGAGGTATACAGTGCTGAGCATTGAAAAAATTGACAAGTTACCTTTCACAGTGGCAGAAAAACCAGCTACAGAATGGCTTATTCATGGGAAAATAACATTACCTGTGACAACTTTTCAGTTCCAGTATTGCCTCAGACAGATGCAAGCAGGCTAATATGAAAGGTTGGGTAAGGACTACATTAAGACATCTTGGAATTTACCGTATACACATAAATGTTGGAGTGGGGATCGTGAAGTGTTTCTTAGCGGTACTAACTGTAAACATGCACTGATGGGTTCACTCATATGTCAGGACATTATTTTACACGGAGCTTGTAATGGTTCTGTGGCAAACCTGTCTTGCCATCAGCACGGTTCTCCAGCTGCTGTGATTAATCCAGCGTTTGGACAACTTTCGAATGGGAGTTACCTCATGTTGAATGATCAGAGCTGCTGTGGAATGTTGCCAGGCATCCCATATCTAGTAACGGTCAACTCCAGGGTCACTTGCTGTATGCAAGTATTGTTTCCCCCAATAGACACCGTCAGGGAGTCGCCTTTGTGGCCTTCACTTAACGTCTCTTTTATAAGATTTGATACTTTAAGCAGAATGAAAGCCATGCTTTTGCAACAAACAGTGCCTTTGACCTCGGCCAAAGAAACCTATGATCTACAAATTGCAAGGACTTCGGCTGAGATACAGGCTTTAATACGTACAAACTGCCCCATACATTTCGTAGAAATGTTATCACGTATCTTCAACATGTCAGATACAACAGGAATTGTACATGTATTTAAGAGCATTTGCACCGGTCTCTTAGCACCGTTGCAGGCAATACTTGGAATCATTCCGAATTTTGCACATTCGGTGTTTGGTGGCATACCATTGATTCTAGCACTTGTTGCGGGAATTCTATTCATCTGTCTGCTATTGCGCTATGGCCAGCCACTTCGCAGAAATAACTCCGAGCGAACTGGAGAAAGCTCTCCTTGAAAGAAAGTGCCATGAGCGAATAGTACAGCTATTGGGCATGACTCGTCTACGGGACCTTAATACCACATGGTTCCTGTCATTCCGACCAATCTGGCAAGATTGCATCTTACCTGTTCTACGCTGCCTGCTATGCGGTGAAGAATACGTGTTGGACGCCTGTCTAACATATCCATCAGCTGCGCCAAAGGATGTCGATGCTTTGCTGGACCCGATAACGGCCCATGCTTTGTGTTGTCCCCAGAGGCTTCCAATACTGATGTCAGCATTCATTGAGATCTCACAGTCGCCTCCTGCTGCTGCTGCTGAGGTACGAGAAACAACTCCAGGCACACAGGTAACAGCGAACGCGAACATTGCTTAGAGCGATGTTTCCCATCTTTGTGCGGTCAATCTTTTACACGAGGTGTTCCAACTTACACCAACGACAGTGGAAGATGTTTTGTCTATTGAAATAGATGATCTAATGTTTACACCGGACCCGTAAAACTGACTCTGTTTGGCATATTCTGTTCCAGTACAACAGCAACAATTTGGCCTTCATTTTTCAAAGACTTGGAACATTACCAAATTTGAACTTTTTTCCCATTTTTCGAATGAAAATGGCACTCCAATCTGCTTAAAGTAGAACTAGCCTTATAATACGGACTTGGCAGTACTTCCGGGGACACTTAGTCATCTTGTGTGTCTAAATCAGTTCATTTAAATTTCATGACAGAAAATGACTTTGATTTTGAAACAAACTTATCATTCATTCTCGTCATATGTAAATATTGCTTTTATATTTCGTTCCGAAAGCATTTATTTCACACTTTATGCAGGAAATGAAAAGCATTCCTTAATGATGTACAGAATCCTTTGCATTTTAATGTATCTTTTAAAGATTTTTTAAGATATGTTTTAATATGCGGTACTCCATTTTAATGTTTAGCATTTTAAATGTTTAGCATTTTAGTATTGTTGTATACACAAAAGAGGAGTGGGTGTTGTATACTTCATAGGGTGTCCATAAACTGGCTTTCTAGAATCATGACCATATATAGGCACAATTCAACCTGCCCTTATATAGGCATAAAATCCCAGACCTTATTTAGGCATAAACCATGCATACCAAATACAGGCATGGATTCCGACATCCGTCCACCCTAGCGTCTCAACGAGTCCATGAAAAAACAGACCCTCAGGCTGCGGGAGTTTCCCTTGCCCAGGACTATTGATTTCTTCAAGGACTCATACATTATTACATTATGCATGAACCTTTATTCCTTAAGGGATTCATTCATGACGTCTTTCGCTACCCAACTCACATCAATGCTAACATTTTCAGGTATAAATATACCTTCCCAAACCCCTGTAAATCAGAGGAGACCTCGACTTCAGAGGAGCCCGATTCCCGGCCAGACGCACTGAGAAGACACGCAGAGAGTCCAGCTTCCAGTGATCTAACTTCCCTTGCGGGGTGTTGGAGTTCGAGTCCGGATAGAGATTCCTACCTCTCTCATTCTTCAGGTATGGAGCAGACTAGAACCTAGAGGGACTCTTGGCATACTAGACTCTTGGCATACTAGGCGTAACTTACTCTCAGTATACTCTAGTCAGGAATACAGCACCTACTTCTACTTCTCCCTATACCTAGGACAGGTTAGGTACACTGGGTAGAACTAGGCTAGAAACGCATCGTATGAGTACTCACATTTTTAGGTTGTGTCATTTCTATGTAAATGCATACATGCTAAAAAGATAATGCTGACGCAGTATTATTTATTTTTACTGCTCACCTTGTACATTATTTATCTCGCATACTGTCTTGTGATCATAACAGCACATATAACTTACAACAGAAACAAGACTGTTCAATAAATCCTTTATTGAAACGCCCGTCTGTTATTTCTGTGTAACTCTGAAAATAACTGAAACATGCACGACTGAGCTGAGTGAAATGGTTATCTATTGTTTCTACGACTCTGGGACACATCCTGATTCTGTAAAGGAAACACAGTGGTCATGTTTTGCGGCAGCCAGAAACTAATCCCTTCTTGTCGTCAAGAAGTTTCTAGTGGCCTCTGAGCTAGCTGGCACAAGTAATTAAGTTTAATATACTCGATAGGGACATACCGACCTCAGTCCTATGTCAAACCTATAGGATATATTATTCCAATGCGCAGAGCCTATAAGGGAAATAGGAGCTACACTACAATACAATTTGTGGTAATACTGGGTGAACACCCCATTAATCTCCTCCTGTTAAAACCCACCCCGGCCCGTGAGGTCCCAAATCGGGAATACTGTGTGTACCCTGGTCTCCTCACAGAGCAGCCAGGCCAGCATGCTCCCCGATTTATCCCTTTCCACATGGGCCTGCGCAATGTAGGCTCTTTAATCATACTGTTTCAGGCATTCCATCAGAGTAAATACCTTCTGTGTTTCCTCCAACAACCGGGCCCTGCCTTCAACTGTCAGTCAGGTCCGGTGGTAAACCATCCAGTACCCCCTCTGGTCACTTTATGTCAATATGCAGTTGTGCGTGTACACCCAATTTATTAGAGATGCAGTGCCCCTGCACCACTACCTTAAGAGCCTCCCACTCTCCCACGAGCGTGGACACCGTTTCTGCATGGTAAGTGCAAAGCAAGGGATTATGATCTGAATATGTCCTCGCTAAGTACTCCGCACCCACTACTCACCCATACAATGCATCCCAACAACAAATCTCATCCAGGCGAACATCTAGGCTGTGCAATCCGGAGCGGAAGGAGTAGGCCCCAGCCCCCGGACTTTATGCCCACCAGCAGTCTAAAAGCCCCCAGTGCCTTAACCATGGGTGAAAGAGGAGTGGAGCAGGGGAGAGGAGTTGGCCTAACGGCTAGGGCGGTCGACCTCGAATCTGGGGAACTGGGTTCGAGTCTCGGCAATGATGCTGAACGTTCTGTGATTCTGGGCAAATCACTTAATCTCCCCGTGCCTAACAAAAATGAATGTGTCCTCATGTAATGCAACCGGTGCTCATGTAAAGGGCTCTGATACCCGATACCTTCGGGTCAAGTTTGCGCTATATAAAACTCCGTAAAAAAAGGATGCTTCCACTGTATGTGTCGGGGATGTGGACATTAGGAGGTAAGACTCGTCCAGGTGGAGGACCGCCACACAATGAAAATCCACACAAATTATCTTTGGGTAGACTAACATGACTGTCATCAAGGGTGTCAAGCTAGTGAGAAAGGCGTGTTGGGCAACATTTGGGCCATAAATATTTAACAGTGCAATGTCCTGACCATCCAGTAGGCCCACCGCCAAAATGTTGCATCCATCAAGGTCCAACATCACCTTATGCAATTGGAAAGGCACTTTAGGCCTGATCAAAATTAAGCCCCCCCCACGCAAACGCAGTGTAGGCAGTAAAATAAAGTTGCCCCTCCACTTCATTTGGAAAGCCCTATCCTCGCTGTCCATCAAATGGGTCTCTTGTAAGAATGCTATCTGTGCCCCTCTGTGTTTTATGTATGCAAGAACATTATAACGCTTTGGCGGCATGTTCAGTCCCCACACATTCCAGGTGATCACTCTAATATGGTTGGCCATTGCTGTATTAAATTGTGTGAATCAATGCACCAGGGCCTCCCCTGCCATTCGTTCATCTGCAGCACCATCAGCCATTCAATCGGCACATCTTCATCTTCCACACACACACACACCAATAACGAAAGTAACAAAACAAAACACCATAACTAACCAACTAAACACCTGGAACCCCCTCTCATGACTGTGATGTAACACATCCTATCCAAACAAAAGAGATTGGCATTGGTCACAAACTAAAGCCTGTTCACAAAGGCCAAAAAGTTCCTTAACAGAACATTCTGTAAGGGAAAGAGTCTTGCCATCCTGGTAGTGTCCACCTAGGGATTATCCAATAAAACATCCCACACAGTGCTGGTTCCCGGCCACACTCAGCACCTCCCCAGCCCCATAATAAATAGAGGAACATAAAGAAGGAGAAACAACAGCCCCCTGAGTATAATATCACAGGTAGAACCAGTCTACATGATGTGACTTAGCTCCGCTGGCAAGGGGCAAGTGAGCTCGTCTGTGTACCCTGGGTCACCCCCGATGGGTATTCTCCTGGCCCAGATTCACTGAGGTCGCCGAGCTTGATGTGGACCCCCTACACGATGGCGATCCTTGGGGTGATGAACCATCTCCAGATCCCAATGAGGCCACCACCTCCACTGCCCTCGTCCGCTCCACAGCCACCTGCTGCCTGGTGGTTTGGCCTCCCCTGCAAAATCTCTGACATCTTGCTTGCTGCGACCCACCCTGCTCTGAGGGTCAATCAGTCTCATTGTTCTCAGCTGAACCTCACAACTAAAAGCAAACTCTAAAATTACTTCATCAACATCAATAAGTCATTCTGAACACTGAGTTCTGCACACAATACAGAGTCCAGGACCACCGAGTCAGGCCTGTGACATGGTGGTAAGCTCCACTCCCCCCCCCCACCTAATGCATTTCACTTCCAGAGTCCCCAAAATATCTCCTTATTCTTATATTCTTCACCCTTAAGGTTAGCAATGGTCATCTTTTATTTTTCTTATTGATTGCATGTCAGTATGCCTTACTTTCATTATTCATCTTTATGAACTTATTGGTATCTGCTTTTCATTTTTCATTCCCTCTGTCAGAACTTAGATATCCTAGTGCTATTTTGTTTGAGCTATACTTGCCTTTTTATTGTATATTTCTACTACATATTTCTTCTAGTGCATGCACTCTTAAGTCAACATTACAACATACTTTTTCTTGATGTGTCTGTTTGTCGGACTTTCAATGTACTATGACTGTACTATTTCTCTTCATAACTCTCCAACTATTATGTGTCTTCTTAAATTGATTAGTCAAATAATTTTCTTTAGACTTGTAACATAAAGTTTACATATTGTATAGTATAAATATATTATGCCTACAAATTCGCCAGTCCTTTCATGAAAACACAAATATTTTAGATAGACTTTAAGTCACACAGTCAAAGTTTTACATTGGCAGTCCTTTTTCATGAGGCATAATGAGCTCTTCAAGCTGACATGTAATCAAGAGACAGTTGCATATGTTTCTAAATTAAAAGGTGTATAGAATGTACCCAATCCTTCAACCAGGAGAGGGTGTCACATCAGTAGGTTTCAGCATATTCTGCATGAGAAAAATGCAGAGACACAAGGAATAGAAATGTCTTCCCAATATCTGTCTAAGAGCTAACACATGTTTTATTTAGACTTAATGATGAACACTAATGCTGCCTCGCATTATCAGTTTCTTCTTATTGTACAGTAATGTATTGATGGAGAAGAGTGCTATGTAAATTTAAAAAAATAATAAATCCATGGCCAGTCCAGGAGTGCAGAAACATTAGCCGCTTGTCGAATGACCAAGTGGTCGCCACAGATGCACTGCTGTGTATCAGCAAACAGCTGACTCAAAATAATTTGATGAATCTATTGTTATTTTTGACATTCACTTTTTAATTGTAATTCTTATTGTTAAACCAAGTTAGTGAATGTCTTGTAGAAATGATCCAGTAAAAGAATGCATCACTATTGCTTCGATTTCGATAACTGATCTTTTTCACACAGATTGTCCCAATTCATTATTTACTGGCTCCTCAATACATTTTTGGATCATTATCCTTCATCAGGAGTTTACTTGATTTTACACAATCAATTCATAATTATTTTTGGGCATGGCCCTCCTATAAACTGTCTCTATAGAGCAGTACAGTGCTCCAGCTGCCAATCCGGGAGTGCAATATCTCTGGCTTTCTTAGTCCCAACTGAATCACTCTGTCAAGAATGGTACACGTGATTGATTAAAAGTAAGACCTGCTTCTTCAAGGCATTTGAATTTACTGTCTGGTGATTAGAAGGAAAACAGAAAATCTACTGGGCAGACAAGTCTTCTCCTGAAGAGGAGACTTAACGTACATTCTCTTCGTAAGTTCATTTATAGGAGTTCATGATCACAATTTTAACTTAGTCTAGAGCTTTACACTTCTTGTAAATGTATATCATGGAGGCATGGAGAAGTCATGCATTCATAGTATAAGTCTTCGGTTAGGTTATATTTTAAAATGTAGCTTTATATTTATATCTGATTTATAAAAAAAGAATATGAATTAATCTGGAAACTAAAAAGCAAGATGAATACACCAAAAAATTGAATATTTGATTTCTAGTAAGATAATTGTATTTTAGACAAAATTAGAATGGGTGAGATTTTATTACAGACTACAAATTTTAAATTGGTCTATTCATGATTTACATGGAAATCCAACCGATCACAGAGTGTAAGAGAGAACACTGATGAAAAAGATACTGCTGGAATTATAGAGGTCAGACCTCTGTCATAACAATGAATTTGCACACCAGCTTTGCTCTTAAGTGGATGATCTGCAGAGGTAGACATTGCAACATCAGCTAATATGTTTATAGCCAGGTAGTATGCATTAATGAAGAGGAAACTTACAAATGGCTCTTATATTCACGTTGATGTTAAATATTGATTTATTTGTATTTCTACCATGGATTAAGATGAGGTCAATTCAAATCTAATAATTGTTCATATATCCTATATAACTCAATAAGCATGCCTTTTTAAACTTACAAGGATTTATAGTTTAGACTTATAGGTTTGTTTGTTATTATGGAGAAGTGATTTTTATTTTCCATTAAATCAAGGGTCAATCAGTCTCATTGTTCTCAGCTGAACCTCACAACTAAAAGCAAACTCTAAAAATACTTCATCAACATCAGTAAGTCACCCTGAACACTGAGGGGCAGATTTACAAGCCCCTTGCGCCACTTTTGCGTCCCTTTTCCCATGTTAAAAATTACGCAAAAGTGGCGCAAGGGCCTTGTAAAGCTAGTTCCTTTGGCTTAAAAAAAGAATGCATGACCGTTCATTAATTAATTTCTGCCACAATGTCCTTTATACATGAACACATAAGTACTGAAAAGTATTTTTCTTTTGCTCTCTAAAAACTGGTCAAATCACTCCATTGTTTAAAAAACACATATTGACTCAACTAGTTTCACAAACTACAGATTAGTAACAAATCTCGCATGGCTTGAGAAAGTGCCTGAAAACATGCACCATCTTACAACTCTCAGTGGTCATAGAAAATGAAAATACTTGCAACCTATTAATCCCAGTTCTTGAAAGGCTGCAGCACTCAAGTGCTATCCCCAAAAGCATTGTTCATTTTTTGATATCCCCTAGGCAGCGCATGCGCGCTGTCTCTTCGAGACATGGTTTACATATTGTATAATATATATAATATGCCTACAAAATCGGCAGTCCTTTCATAAAAGCACAAATATTTTAGATAGACTTTAAGCCACATGTTCAAAGTTTTACATTGGCAGTCCATATTCCTGAGGCATAATGAGCTCTTCAAGGTGGCATGTAATAAAGTGACAGTTGCATATGTTTCTAAATTAAAAAGTGTATATAATGTACTCGATCCTTCAATCAGGAGAGGGAGTCAGATCAGTAGGTTTCAGCATATTCTGCGTGAGAAAAATGCACTGACACAAGGAATAGAAATGTCTTCCCAATTTCTGTCTAAAGAAAACACATGTTTTATTTAGACTTAATGATGAACACTAATGCTGCCTTGCATTATCAGTTTCTTCTTATTGTACCGTAATGTATTGATGGAGAGGAGTTCTATGTAAATTAAAAAAATTAATTAATCCATGGCCAGTCCAGTAGTGCAGAAACATTAGCCGCTTGTCGAATGACCAAGTGGTCGCCACAGATGCACTGCTGTGTATCAGCAAACAGCTGACTCAAAATAATTTGATTAATCTATTGGTATTTTTGACATTCAGTTTTTAATTGTAATTCATATTGTTAAACTAAGTTAGTGAATGTCTTGTAGAAATGATCCAGTAAAAGAACTCATCATTATTGCTTCGATTTCGATAACTGATCCTTTTCACACAGATTGTCCCAATTCATTATTTACTGGCTCCTCAATACATTTTTGAATCATTATCCTTCATCAGGGGATCACTTGATTTTACACAATCAATTCACAATTATTTTTGGGCATGGCCCTCCTATAAACTGTCTGTATAGAGAAGTGCAGTACTCCGCCTGCCAATCCCGGAGTGCAATATCTCTGGCTTTCTTAGTCCCAACTGAATCACTCTGTCAAGAATGGTACACATGTGATTGATTAAAAGTAGGACCTGCTTCTTCAAGGCATTTGGATTTACTGTCTGGTGATTAGAAGGAAAACAGAAAATCTACTGGGCAGACAAGTCTTCTCCTGAAGAGGAGACTTAACATATATTCTCTTTGTAAGTTAATTTATAGGAGTTCATGATCAAAAATTTAACATACTACAGAACTTTACACTTCTTGGAAATGTAGATCATGGAGGCATGGAGAAGTCATGCATTCATAGTATGAGTCTTCTTCTTAGGTTATATTTTAAGTCGTATCTTTATATTTATATCTCATTTAAAAAAAGAATATAAATGAATCTGGAAACTAAAACGCAAGATGAATACACAAAAATGGAATATTTGATTTTTAGTGAGATAATTGTATTTTAGACAAAATTAGAATGGGCGAGATTTTATTACAGACCGCAAATTTTAAATTGGTCTATTCATGATTTACATGGAAATCCAACCTATCACAGACTATAAGAGAGAACACTGATTAAAAAGCTACGGCTGGAATTATAGAGTTCAGAACCCTGTCATAACAACGAATTTGCACATTGTAGTTTTGCCATTAAGTGGATGATCTACATAGATGGCCATTGCAACATCAGCTAATATGTTTATAGCCATGCAGGATGCATTAATGAAGAGGAATCTTAGAAATGGCTCTTATATTCACGTTCATGTTAAATATTGATTTATTTGTATTTCTATGATAGATTAAGATGAGGTAAATTCAAATCAAATTGTTCATATGTCCTATATAACTCAATAAGCATGCCTTTTTAAACTTACATGGATATATAGTTTAGGCTTATGAGTACGTTTGTTACTATGGAGAAGTGATTTTTATTTTCCACTAAATCAAGGGTCAGTCTCATTGTTCTCAGCTGAACCTCACAACTAAATGAAGACTCTAAAAAGACTTCATCTTCATCAATGTCATCCTGAACACTGAGTTCTTCACACAATACAGCAAACAATATTCAAACACAGCTATTTCCTTTAGGTTCAAAAGAGAAATGCATGACCGTTCATTAATTAATTTCTGCCAAAATGTGCTTTATACATGAACGCATAAGTACTGAAAAGTATTTTTCTTCTACTCTTTAAAAACTGGTCAAATCACTTCATTATTTAAAAAACACATATTGACCAAGCTATTTTCACAAACTAGAGATTAGTAACAAATCTCTAATGGCTGAGAAAGTGCCTGAAAAAATGCACCATTTTACAATTCTCAGTGTTCATAGAAAATGAAAATACTTGCAACCTATTGAAAGGCTGCAGCACTGAAAGTGCTATAACCAAAAACATTGTTAATTTTTAGGTCTCACCTAGGCAGCGCATCTTTGGCGTGGTTTCCCCATACTTTTTGCCTCTACCTCCTGTATTTTTGATGCTGTGCTGGATTCAGTTTTTGCTGGCTTAGATGCTTTGGGCACTTTACCACTGCTGATCAGTGTCAACGTGCAAGTGCTCCCTGTGTAAAATGTCATTAAAATTGGTTCTCCCTGATTGGCATAATTGATTTACTAGTAAGTCCCTAGTAAAGTGCACTGAGTATTCCAGGGCCTGTAAATCAAATGCTAATAGTGGGCCTGCAGCACTGACTGTGCCACCCACCTAAGTAGCCCTGCAAATGTAACTCAGACCTGCACTGCAGTGGCTGCACGCAGTTTTGAACTGCCATATCGACCTGGCAAATGCACCCACTTGCCAGGCCCTAACCTTGCATTTTCGTATTTATTTATTTAAGAGTTTTATATAGCGCTGGCCAGACCCGAGGGTATCGGAGCGCTTTACAACAAACGTGTCAAGGAAATCACACAGTAACGCAGTAGTATCAAGGAAAACACACAGTAACGGGGTAGTATACATAGTGGTTCATGGCGCTTCGGAGGTCTGGGGCGTGCTGTACCGCATTAAGTCAAGGAAGTCTGATGGAGTATTAGCAGTGTGCACGTTGGCTCAAGCCAACCTCCTTTAGGGATGGGGGGCGAAGGAGGTGTCCGGTGGCTTGGTGGAGGTAGATGTCTTGCTGGCAGAGAATCGGGCTGCTGCCAGGTTCCAGCTAGTGAGCTCTGGCGGCATGTAAGGCACCCCTCTGGTAGGCCCAAGGTACCCCCATGGGCAGGGTGCAGTGTATGTGAAAGGTAGGACATGTACTGGGGTGTGTGACACGTCCTGATAGTGAAATACTTCTAATTTCATTTTTCAGTATTGTAAAGCTATCTGTCCTATAGGATAGTATGGGAGATACTTTGTAATATCTTACAAGTATAACTTCTCTTTGGGACAAGATAGAGGAATAAAGTTTAGGCTCTCTGAACTCAGAATTTAATAACACCTCTTTTAGTAAAGCTGGTTTTTAAATTGTGTGTTTAAAATGCCACTTTTAGAAAGTAGGCATTTTCTTGTTTAACCATTCTGTGTGCCTCTGCCTGTGTGTGGATTGACTCTCTGGTTTTGGAGTGACAGGGGCTGGGGATGTGCATTCACTGTAGAGAGCCACTGGGGGGGGGTTGATGTGTTTCTGGCCCTCCCTGGATGACTCAGAGCTGAGCTGAATAGGCCTTGGCTGCATTTAGAGTAGTGGGAGGAGTTTTCCTTGGCCCTGAAAGGGCCTGTCTCCCTTGCACAATGCTGTCTCCACCCTCTGTGGTCATACTCCACCGGTGAGTACAGAACTGGTTTGGAATGGTCTCAGAGACCTTGCACAAAGAAGAACAAAGACAAAATGGGGTACAAGTAGTGGACCTTAAACCCCCAGAACTTTAGATCACTTCTGGACTCAAGAGGAGCCTTTGCCAAGGAGAAGAGCTGGAGAGCTGTGAGGAGGAGTACTGCCCCTTTGTTGTGTGCTATGTGGGGGTAGCCTGCAGTTGCTGCTTCTGCCAAGGAAAGGACAAAGACTGGAACTTTGCTGAGAAATCTGCTTGAAGAAGAATCTCCAATGGCTTGTGTGTGCTGGTCTCCTGTTCTGAAGTCTCAGGGAGACAAAGACTTTACCTCCAGCTCCCTTGAGCTCTATTGCTGAGAGTCCTGACCTGCCAGGAGATGCCTGTTTCAGTTTTGGGCCTCTGGAGGCTGGTCCTGCTGTGGGGAGCTGGAAGAAACCTAAGTGAAGCAAGAAAAACAATATCTGATGCAATCAGTGCAGCTGCCGTGACCTGCACCGAGGTGAGGGCACCGCATGTGAAGTGCACGACGCACCGTCCGGCCTGCACCACAGCTCTGATGCCCTTCGATACCTGCTGACACCTGTAGTTATCGACATTCCCGACGCCAGGGCTCGCGCCGACTCCGTCACCGCCAGCGCCTGCATCGTGTTATCATGGCGCCCATAACCGCCGAGGGTGACTCCATGAACTGCCCGATTTCACATCACCTCACAGTCGGCGCCGTACTTTGGATTTAGTTTTTTTCCAGTGAATTTCTAAGGTTTTTTTAATTGCTAATTCCTAACTTTAACGTCCCTGTAACCTTTGTTTTTTTCTGTGAATTTCTATGGTTTTTAACGAGTAATGGCATTTGCAGAGTGGTGGATAAAGGGCACTGGGCCTCCGACCAGCTCTCTGGAATCCCGCTGTGTAGGACTTACAGGAGATACCAGGAGGGCTTCTTGGCCCCCAAGGTCCCACAGGAGTAAAGTCGACTTCATCCCCCAACCAGTAGTGCACCACAAGCCGCGTTTGCAGAGTGGTGGAGAAAGGAGGCATGGCCTCCGAAGACCACTTAGCAATCCCTCTGTGTGGGAGTTATTGGAGATAACAGGAGGAGTAGTTGGCCCCCAAGGATGTCCTTGGGGGCCAACTACCTCTCCTATTACCTTCAGTAAGTCCCACACAGCAGGATTGCTGAGACCTGATAGGAGGCCACGACCCCTTTCTTCACCACTCTGGAAACACGCCTCCTGGTACCCTACTAGTAGGGGGATGAAGTCCCCTTGGCTATTGAGGGTCCTTGGGGGCCAACTACCCCTCCTGTTACCTTCAGCAAGTCCCACACAGTGGGTTTGCTAAGAGGTTTTTGGTGACTTCGCCCCCTTTCGCCACCACTCTGCAAGCATGCCTCCTGACACACTACTAGTAGGGAGATGAAGTCCCCTTGGCTCTTGAGGGTCCTTGGGGGCCAACTAGTCCTCCTTTTACCTCCAGTAAGACCCACACAGATAGATTGCTGCGAGGTCGTCAGGGGCCACGCCCCCCTTTCTTCATCACTCTGCAAACACACCTCCTGGTGCACTACTCATTGGGGGAAGAAGTTCTCTTTAGTCCTGAGGCCCTCAGGAGGAAAGGGGACCTTATCCTCCCACCAGCAGTGCGCTTAGAGGTGTGTTTGCAGAGTGGCAGAGAAAAGGGGCATGGCCTCTGACTACCTCTCAGCAATCCTACTGTGTGGGGCTTACTGGAGGTAACAGGAGGTCTTGTTGGCCCCTAAGGACCCTCAGCAGCGAAGTGGAATTCATACCCCCAACCAGGAGCGATCCAGGAGGCGTGTTTGCAGAGTAGTGGCAAAAGGGGGCGGAGCCTCCGGTGAGTTGCCACCTTTTTTTCTGTTTTAGGAAGGGGAGCACAT
The DNA here is from genome assembly GCA_963921515.1 of Calotriton arnoldi. Taxonomy (NCBI): domain Eukaryota; kingdom Metazoa; phylum Chordata; class Amphibia; order Caudata; family Salamandridae; genus Calotriton; species Calotriton arnoldi. The sequence goes on along the minus strand of CAWUFW010017159.1, from coordinate 153,968 downwards.
GGCTCTTGTTCCCTGAACCATTTTGGGGCCCGGGGACCCCATCCCCCAGGGCCTGACCATTTATTTTATTTTTTAATTAAAAAAACGAAAGGGGAGTCACGGGACCCCCATCCTTGGGCCGATTTCGGCCCCGGAGACCCCATCGCCAGGGGCCCAACCTTTATTTTTATTTTTTATAACTCAAAGGGAGTAATATATATATATTACCTACTGGCGATAGCCAGAAGGTAGTTATAGTTAGGACCAAAGTTTCCATAGGAGAAGCATTTTTTGTTTTGCCAATGACTTTGGTGCCCCTTCACAAATCTCTGTGAATTTTTTATTATATATATATAAACCCAAACGGGTCTCACCCCTGTTCATGGATGCACCCGTCGAGGTTTGGCAGCCTGGTGGGATCGTGTTGTGAAATTTATTTTGGCTTGCCTGAACCGCCGCAGCCAGATTTCGTTGGCCAATGAAGGCCATGGATTATACAAATCCAGGATGCCCAGTAATTCTACGGACACCCGCGATATTTCTAAGGATGACAACCTGCGGCAGACGAGGGGTGTGAGCACAGTGATTGGTTTTTAACAGCACAAAATATAAAGACATTCTGTGAAAATCGTGGAGAACATTGCCGTTTGCCCATTGGTCAGGGCCCCACCAATAGGATCATCTGATGGGAGCCTTAAGCGAACCAACGCTGTGCTTACTGTTTGACGATGTGACTGCACGGAAGAAGGCATAAACGCTGAAATGCGTCTGCGAACACAGTCAATAAATTGCCCCGTGAGGGCACTAACTGTTGTGAGTAGTTGTTGTATAACAAAAACGGGTCTCACCCCCGTTCATGGATGCACCCGTCGAGGTTCGGCAGCCTGGTGGGATCGTGTTGTGAAATTTATTTTGGCTTGCCTGAACCGCCGCAGCCAGATTTTGTTGGCCAATGAAGGCCATGGATTATACAAATCCAGGATGCCCAGTAATTCTACGGATACCCGCAATATTTCTAAGGATGACAACCTGCGGCAGACGAGGGGTGTGAGCACAGTGATTGGTTCTTAACAGCACAAAATACAAAGACATTCTGTGAAAATCGTGGAGAAAATTGCTGTTTGCCCATTGGTCAGGGCCCCACCAATAGGATCATCTGATGGGGGCCTTAAGCGAAACAACGCTGTGCTTACTGTTTGACGATGTGACTGCCTGGAAGACGGCATAAACGCCGAAACGCGTCTGCAAACACAGTCAATAAATTGCCCCGTGAGTGCACCAACTGTTGTGAGTAGTTGTTGTGTAACAAAAACGGGTCTCACCCCGTTCATGGATGCACCCGTCGAGGTTCGGCAGCCTGGTGGGATCGTGTTGTGAAATATATATATATATATATATATATATATATATATATATATATATATATATATATATATATATACCTACTGGCGGTCGCCAGTAGGTAGCTATAGTTAGGACCACGTTTCCATAGGGAAAGCATTTTTTGATGTGCTTATAACTTTGGCGTCGTTTGACGAATCTTTACGAAATTTTCCAAAAAGTTCCTATTTTCAGGTCAGCTGCTATCCTAAAAGTTTGGGGGGGATTCGTCAAGGGGGGGCTAAGAAAAAAGGGGGGTCCCAAAACGTATTTTCTCCATGCAATTTCCATAGGAAACTTTAGACAAGGCTACAGGTCAAACTGCTAAACGGAATTACGCCAAATTTGGCACAGAGAAAGGTCTTGGTCCAGAAAGCACACTTTTGTTTAAATCGGGTAAATCCGTTCAGTAGTTTTAGAGAAATATCAAATTTTCCAGATATCGATATTTAAGAATTCTGACATCTGATTGGCTGAAGCGTTACGAGCACGAGCTTGCAGCTGATTGGCTGCGAACTGTTGAAACTAGGAAGTGTTGGCAGCCATTTTGTGATTTAGTCCGTCAGCTCCCAACTCTCCCTCTACAAGGCATCAGGTCCGTAGTTCTACCTCTGCGAGGCAGCACTAAAAATATACTGCAGCTCTGTCTGTGCGAGATACCCCTTTCACGGTCCCTCTTCCCACATCACCAGCTCGCGGCTGTGCCTTTAGAAGCGAGTCCGTCGGCTCGCAGCTCTGCGACTGCGAGCTGTGAGCCATTTTGTGACTCAGTCCGTCAGCTCGCATCACTCCCTCTAAAAGGCATCGGATCCGTAATTCTACCTCTGCGAGGCAATAGTGAAAATATCCCGCAGGTCTGTCTGTGCGAGATACTCCTTTTACGCTCCCTCTCCCCACATCATCAGCTCGCGGCTATGCCTTTAGAAGCCAGTATGTCGGCTCGCAGCTCTGTGTCTGCGAGCAGTGGGGCCCGCAGCTCTACCTCTGTGAGCCACCTCGTTAGCTCGTAGCTGTGTCTGTGCTAGCAGGCCCGTCGGCCCGTTACTCTCCCTCTGCGAGTTAGCCCGTCGGGTTGCAGCGCGGAGGGCTCGCAGCTGTATCTCTGCGAGCCAGCCGTTAACTGATAGCTGTGTGTCTGCTAGCAGGCTTGTTGGCCCGTTGGTCTTCCTCCGCGAAACAGGCCACAGCTCTCCCTCTGCAAGCCGGTATGGTGCTGTGCTTTTGAGAGCCAGCGGCTCGTAGGTCTCCCTCTGCGAGCTGAGCCCACGGGCTGCAGCTCTTCCTCTGCGAGCCTTCCCGACGGCCCGCAGGTGTCCCTCTGCTAGCCGAATCGCAGCTGATACTCTGCGAGCCGAAATTGGGAATATAAGGCGGCTCTAAAAAAAGCCCTTCTATTTATTAGTTGGAGCTACATGTAAGTGCGAATGCACAGCTTCAGGTTAATTATGAAAATTCGGTTTCCCTCATCTGTGAAGTGTACTCCATCACTTCTGTAGATATCAGCGATATCAAAACGTATGTTGTTGTTGTAAATCAACCCCATTCTATGGTCTCTGAGGTATGCAGACACAGCTTTGTTGACATTCTTCCTGGATTTTTCAATCTTATGACAAAATTGGTTTGACCATTTCCACTTCTGTCTTTGGCATATATTGGAATATACAAAGACAGTTTGAGGCAAAAGTAACATCAATTGTCCAAAGGTGTCCTTCATAAGCATTTCCAAACCTACCCAGTCAATGTGCCTAGGTCGTTACCACCACAGTGCACAATCATGAGATCAGGGTGTTGGAGATGCAAACAGGTTTTAACCAAAGGGAGCAATTGGTGCCACTTCAATCCTCTCTGTGCAAACCATTTAATGTACACATTTTGTAAACCTAGGTCTAAGTCAATACGTCTCTGTTCTGCATACCTCTTGCACCAGAAAACATAGCTGTGTCCTACAATCCACACTAGCATTTTGAAGGTATGGCTAGAAGATATGGATAAATGTCTGTAGCTCATGCAGTCCGTTCGTAGAATAAGAGATATGTTTAAACATGGGGAACTACTTTTTTTTTACATACAAAATGTTAACGGATTCGGAGATGAAATGTATTGTGTCCTAAAAAGTAGGGTGTATATTAGTTTTGATGAAAAGCATCTTTGTGATTGGTTAATAAAAAAGCAGTTTATACGTGGAGTACATATTATAGGGTGAAATTTGCTCAGCTCAACCACACCTGCTAATTGTATTTGGAAGGTGCAGTTCAAACTTGAAAGAATGGTGAACTTTTGACCTCCACGTGCCGTTAAATGTTGGAGAAAATGTTGCAAAAAAATATCGGTAGGTTTAAAAAAATGATGAACTTTTAACCTGCACGTGTCGTAGAATGTTCTAGGAAGTGTTGATACAATACCTTGAACTTTTCACCTGTATGTGTCCTTAACAAAACAGTTTATATGGAAAGTTCAAAAATAAGCAATAAAGAGAGGTTTTGCAATCTAAAAAAATAAGGAACTATTCTGATTTGTTCTTTACATGGATTTATGTGTGGAGCAGCAGGGAAATTGTGCCATTACTGGTTCCATTCTTGATGAAAGCGGTGCATTACATGTACTGTGTGACAAGAAAAGAATTGCATGCGTTTGTGACATTTGAAATCTGCATACCAACTAGGAAGGTAAATTAGAAATTAAGAAGGTGTGTTATGTGCGGGGGTGTATCCCTTTAGCAAGCTCCGCCTCTGTGAGCCAGACATTGTTTTTGCATAGGTGCTGGACAACATCTGATGCAGCCCCATCACCTATGCAGTCTGATGTGTCAGGGGCACACAGCCATGCACACCGGACACAGAACCCGCATGAGGGGAGTTTTGTACCACATTGCCTTCATTGCTGATGTTCTGTGATTGATATGTGTGTGGGCTGCATTGTGGGGGAATTGCCTGTGCACGATGGCGATGCACACACACATGTTGGTATGTGGAGCCAGGTGCCCGTGCGGCCTTGCGCTGCTTGTGCTATCTCACTCCGTCTCTCTCCCTCGCTCTCTCCCGCCCTGTCATAGCAAACATGTGAAAGCGATGGGTGCGCGGCTCTCAGCGCGGCACTCGAGTACTTCTTAAGTCTTTCAAACACCGAGGGGTATGTTCTCAAGGACATATTGCCGAGTTAACGGCACTTTATCGCAACCAAAATGGTGATAAATTTAACGCACCATTCACAAGCTGGAGCAAACAGCCCATATCACCAGTTTACCAGCAATAGCAGCCTCAAAAAGCATCGTCACGGATGAGTCCGGCAAATATTGCTAATGAGATGTAGAGTAGGCGTTGTCGTGCAAAAAGCAGCGAACACATCACTTCGCAAGTGTCTCAACCACCAGCAAGATCGTCGAAGAGAGTACAAAACAGGCGATAAGGTGCGTTAGTAGCAGAAAGTTTACACCTGCTCTGAGCTGGTGTAAAGTCGGACTACAACCTGCAATATGAAAGGGAGCCCACCCAGAGCCAGACGTGAATGACAACAGATGCAATGGAGCCAACGATCATGCAGCTCGGACACCCAACACTGCTCCGACACCCCCGCCACCAGCCCCTTGTACGCCATCCTCCCCTCACCTCCCCCCCACACAAACAAATGTAACAGCAACTTTAGGAAAACTGGAACGTAACAAATTGGCTGATGTCGCACAATTATAGTAAAGAAGATGCATGTGAGGTTGGACAAATAAGAATCTCAGTCATCTATGGATTTACATATAAAACATTTTATTTAAAGAAAACAACAAAATAAAAGTAGGTACAGGTATGGCGTGTCATCCCTCGACAATTTGTGAATCACAGCCTGCAAGACAAAAAGAAAGATAAGATTGTGCTTAATGCGTCCATGAAAGGAGAGAGAGAGAGAAAGAGAGAGAGAGAGAGAGGAAGAGATAGAGAAAGAGAGAAAGAGTGAGATACAAGGATGTGAGAGAGAAAGAGAGAAACAGTGTGAGAGAGAGGTAGAGAGAGCGAGAAAGAGTGAGACAGAGAGGAAGAGAGAGAGAAAGAAAGAATGAGAGAGAGAGGAAGAGACACAGAAAGAAAGAAAGAGTGTGAGAGAGAGAAAGGAAGAGATACAGAGTGAGAGAGAGAGAAAGAGTGTGAGTGACAGAAAGGAAGAGATGGAGAGGGAGAGTGAGTGTTGACACTGTGGAGAAAATCCTTACAGCTCGCCTTTCTGCCACCGGTGTGTCTCCAACCACGTGCCGGGACATAGTGGAGTCTTCAAGTTTAGTCATCTGAAACATAGTATAGAATCAGTAATGGCAGAGTACATACAACTACACACGCCTAATTCTCTGTTTCGCCCCTGCGCACCCAGGCTGCTGCACCCCATCGACTCCCGCCGCCCAGAGGTGTCTACCCGCCTCTGCGCACCTAGGCTGCTGTATCCCATCCACTCCCACTGCCCAGAGGTGTCTGCCCGCTGCTGTGCACCCAGGCTGGTGCACCCCATCCAGTCCCACTGCCCGGAGGTGACTGCCCGTTCCTGCGCACCCAGAGTGCTGCATCCCATCCACTCCCACTGCCTAGAGGTGTCTGCCCGCTCTTGTGCACCCAGGCTGCTGCACCCCATCCACTTCCACTGCTCAGAGGTGTCTGCCCGCTCTTGTGCACCCAGGGTGCTGCACACTATCCACTCCCACCGCCCAGAGGTGACTGCTCGCTGCTGCAGAAACAAGGCTCTCTGCTCACCTTTCGCCACCGGTGTGTGTCTAAGAGGGTCCACCACGTGCTGAAGCAACCTCCTCAGGCGCAAGTTGCATACACGCGGTCAAGCTGAGCTCACAATTCAGAGCGGGTGTTGATTGCAGGATGGCCATGCATCATCGCAGGCTGCACACGCGCTCAGCTCTGGTGGCACTAACTCAGTGGAACTGAAGTCATCGCCTCGTGGCGGGAGGTCCGTGTCGGGGGGGTCGTCAATCTGTGAATCACAGCCTGCTAGACAAAAAGCAAGATAAGATTGTGTGTCATGCGTCCATCAAAGGAGAGAGAGACAGGAAGAGAGAGAGAAAGAAAGAAAGAGTGAGAGGTAGACAGAGAGAAACAGAGAAACATTGAGAGAGAGAGGAACAGAGAGAGAAACAGTGAGAGAGAGGAAGAGAGAGAGAAAGAGACAGTGTGAGAAAGAGGAAGAGAGAAACAGAGGAAGAGTGAGAGAGAGAGAAATAGAGAGAGAGGTAGAGAGAGAGAAAGAAAAAAACAGTGTGAGAGAGAGGAAGAGATAGAGTGAGAGAGAGAGGAAGGGAGAGAGAAAGAGTGTGAGGGAGAGAAAGGAAGAGATGGAGAGGGACAGTGAGTGCCGACACTGTGGACAAAACCCTCACAGCTCACCTTTCCGTCATCGGTGTGTCTGCAACCACGTGTCGGGACATAGTGGAGCCCTCAAGCTTACTCATCTGAAACATAGTATGGAGTCAGTAATGGCAAAGTACATACACCTGCACACGCCTAATTCTCTGTCCAAACTTTCTGCATGCAGGCTGCTGCACCCCATCAACTTCCACTGCCCAGAGGTGTCTGCTCGCCGCTGCGCACCCAGGCTGCTGCACCCCATCCACTTCCACTGCCCAGAGGTGTCTGCCCGCTGCTGCACACCCAGGCTGCTGCACCCCATCCACTCCCACTGCCCGGAGGAGACTGTCCGCCGCTGCTCACCCAGGCTGCTGCACCCCATCCACTCCGGGGTGCCCGGAGGTGACTGCCCGCCGCTGCGCTAACAAGCCTCTCTGCTCACCTTTCGCAACCTGCGTGTAGAAAAGAGGGCCTACCACGTGCCGCTGCAATCCCCAAGCCCTGGGCCCGCGGACACCGCACCCTGCATGTCATGCAGCCCCGCTCCGCAGGCCACCAGGTCTCACATTTGGTGCTGGGTCTTGATTTCGCCATGGCAGAGGACATACCAGTGCACCGGGCTTTTCATCGCAGGCTGCACACCTGCTCAGCCCTTGCGGTGCCACTAACTCTGTGACCAGCGAGGCGACGCCATGTGGCGGTAGGCCTGCGCTGTCTGATGGCTCAGGCCTACACTGCGGTCCAGCATGGCACACAAAACCTGAGCTGTCCAGACCGCCGGGACGGGCCATCACCGCAGGCTGCACACCCGCTCAGCAGTTACGGTACCCGTACCTCAGTGGACCGAAAGTCACTGTCCCGTGCCGGTGCCTGTGCCAGCCGCAGTGTATCCGGTGCGAGCAACTCTGAAATGGCGTCGAGCACGTGCGCCCGGTCTTTTTTATTGGCAGGGTCACGTGTCTTGTGATGCGTGTGCTGGATGGGTGTGGTGTGGGTGTATACGAGCCGTGAGGGAGTGGCTGTGGCGTACTGACAACTACTGTGTGACCAGCAGATCACTGCAATGAAAATCTGGGCCATGTAGCGTTGTTGTCCTTCCCTGTAAGCGTAAGCGGAGTGGGCTGGCCTGGCGTATGCCAGTCCTGCGTGAGGCTGTGAAGAATGACTCCGGAGCTATGTGCGTGGCTCCGTCCTGGGCTGTATGAGAAATCAACTGATGCGGGTGTCTCTGTTGTAGTGCTGACGTCACCCGGGTCGCAAGCGCCAATGTGTCACTCTGTGAGCCAAATCCCACAACATGGCCAACATGGAAGGTACGAGGAATCACTGACCCTACATTCATCCATAGTTCCACACATGAAAGATGGTGGACATGACACATCTGTGTGGATATGAATGTTTATTGCACATTCAGTGGAGTGTTGCAACTGTAGCAATACAGGGCCATGGAAAGTTTAAGTTTCAGTTTTTGGCACATGGAGGGCAGCCAATTAGAGCCAAGCTTGTGTTCGGGGTTAGGCTGCGTCAACATATGTACTTATAGAATTACTCCGCCAATCCCCAAGCACTTATAAATTCACTATACACTCTCCTTGCAGTACTCTAATGATCCAGTCTCTACGTACGTACTTGTACAATGACCGAGAGAAAGTTACATAACCGAAGTTTTCCCCACTGCCAGAGGTAACATGGTTGCATACGCTGTCCACAGCACAATGTAATGTGGTAGGGCCCAGGGGCGGCATCTTGCATACATAATGAACACACGGACACAGATAGATAGTGGAACTGGGTACGGGCACGTGCGCTCGACTCATTTTTATTACCAGGGTCACATGTCCAGTGACGTCTGTGCTGGATGCGTGTGGGGTGAGTGTAAGCCAGCCCTCCGGGAATGGTTGGTGCTGGCAACAAGTACAACAGTAATCATTGGATCAGACACATAGATTCAATCATAAAGGGTTAATGATTTGTGCTGCACTAAGGTAGGGGCAACTGATGTGAAATAATACACATAAGATTGTATCGTAAAGGGTCCATGACTTGTGGTACACTGAGGTAGGGGCAGCAGATGTGAAATTATACACAAAACATTGTATCATAAAGGGTCCATGAGTTGTGCTGCACTGAGATAGGGGCATCAGAAACATTCAGCGTGTGCGCAGCCAGCGATGATGCGTGGTGCGGGCGAGCCGCACTGGGAGCAATGTCTGTTGCCTACTGAACTGAGTCATCTGCAATCACGACTCGATGTGAATTGTGAGCCCTGTTATCCGCAGTGTAGATCGAAGGCAGTAGTCAGCACAGACATCGAAGAATGCTTTTAGTCACTTCCTGTTTACAAAATTCGAGGACATAGAGTACAATTCTGTCTGTAATAAATAAATGATGTCTCAATTTAAATTGTGAGCTCTGCTAACCGCAGTGTAGGTGTATGGAACAAAAGATGAAACATTTATGGAATACACTGTCGAAATATGTAGGTTTCAGGGACGTTATAGTTAGTTGCCTACTGGACTCTGAAATTAATGAATGAAGACTGAATTTGAATTGTGAGCCCTGCTGAGCACAGTGTAGGCCGGAGGCAGCTTTCAGGAAGGGCCTACAGCCACGTGGCGTTGACTTGAGCTGCATACAGTTAGTGGTAGGTGTGGCGCTCAGCGTGTGCGCAGCCAGCGATGATGCAATGTCTCTTGCCTACTGGACTGCGTCATCTGCAATCGCGACTCGATCTGAATTGTGAGCCCTGCTGACCGCAGTGTAGGCCGTAGGCAGTGGTCAGGAAGAGTCCACAGCCACGTGGCGTTCACTTGAGCTGCATAGAGTTAGTGGTAGGTGTGGCACTCAGCATGTGCGCAGCCAGCGATGTTGCAATGTGTCTTGCCTACTGGACTGCGTCATCTGCAATCGCAACTCGATCTGAATTGTGAGCCCTGCTGACCGCAGTGTAGATCGAAGGCAGTAGTCAGCACAGACATCAAGGAATGCTTTTTGTCACTTCCTCTTGACAAAATTCGAGGACATAGAGTACAATTATGTGTGCAATTAATAAATCAAGACTGAATTCAAATTGTGAGCTCTGCTGTCCGCAGTGTAGACTGCCATTCAGTGTTCCTTTGGACTTGCAGGATGAAGTTGGTCATTGTACTAAAGCTATAACTGATATAAAACAAGTTCTTGAAGCAAGGATACTAAAAGGATATTATGTAGGCTTTAGGGACGTAATACTTAGTTGCCTACTGGACTCTGCAATTAATGAATCAAGAGTCAATTTTAAATGTGAGCCCTGATGACCGCAGTGTAGGCCGGAGGCAGCGGTCAGCAAGGGCCCACAGCCACGTGGCGTTGAGTTGAGCTGTACAGTTAGTGTCACCTGAAGCAACCAGCGTGTGTGGAGCCTGCGATGATGCGTGGTCCGGGCGGGCCGCACTGGTAGCAATGTCTTTTGCCTAATGAATTCTGTCTTAATAAGTCCACGTGGCGTTGACTTGTGGTGCACTGAGTTAGTGGCACCTGAAGCACTCAGCATGTGCGCAGCTTGCGATGATGCGTGGTCCGGCCGGGCCACACTGGTAGCAATGTCTTTTGTCTAATGAATTCTGCCTTAATAAGGCTACGTGGCGATGACTTGTGGTGGACTGAGTTAGTGGCACCTGAAGCACTCAGCGTGTGCACAGCCTGCGATGATGCGTGCTCCGGGCGGGCCGCACTGGGAGCAATGTCTCTTGCCTACTGGACTGCGTCATCTGCAATCGGGACTCGATCTGAATTGTGAGCCCTGCTGTCCGCAGTGTAGATCGAAGGCAGTAGTCTGTACAGACATAAGTCTGTGGTGCTCTGCTGCTGGGTTCGCAGGGGGCCTGTGTCGAGGAGGCCGGCGGTCACGGCGGAGGCCTTGTGGCAGGGTGAGGGCTGCCGCCCTGGCAAACGCTTTGGCCTTCCCACAAGTGAACCACGCCCAGAGCCCCAGCCTATTTATTCATACTCCTACGCTGGAGTGGGGTACGTTGGACCAGCCCACTCCGCTTCCGCTTCCAGGGGGGGACAACACAGCTACATGACCGAGATCTTCCCCACTGCCTGAGGTAACATGGTTGCTTCTATTGTCCACAACACTACAAGCACCAGCAGTATATGTCCACATGGAGAGGTTTGTGCTCTGCATAGTGAGGTCTGTCCACCACATCACCGCTACACTTCAAATCAAATCAAATCAAATCAGGGGCATTTGTTCAGCGCACATATCACTCGGAAGTCTCGTGGCGCTTGCAGACAGCTCTGAAAAGATTGCTTGATTAGTTGTCAAATAGCCATGATTTTAGCTTCTTGCGAAATCCATTGTGATCAGTGATTGTGCGCAGATTTCTGGGCAGTTTGTTCCAAGATGTGGGGGCAAGAAAAGAAAAGGATCTTCCTCCGCTTCTGACGGCGAGGATTCTGAAAGGTGTGAGTAGTGATTCATTGCTAGATCTCATGGGCCTACAAGGCTGGTACCAGCTTAGTTTATTGGACCAATATGCCGGGCCGATTCCGTACATGTTTTTGTGTACTAGTCAGAGGATTTTAAATTGAATCCGCTTTCTGTTTGGAAGCCAGTGTAGGGATCTTAGGCTGGGGCCGAAGGGGATCTGGGCGGAAGATTGAGAACCAGCCTAGCTGCGGTGTTCTGCAAAATCTGAAGCTTTGTGAGAAGGCCTTCATTAATTGAGGACAACAAAGCGTTGCCATAGTCCAAGCGGTTCATTATAAGTCCCTGGACTAATGGTTTCCTGGTCTCGATAGGGATCCATTTGAAAACCTTTCGCAGACTACGCATCGTTCCAAAACAGGAGCCGACTAGATGGTTAATCTGACTTTGCATTGATAATTTGTTGTCCATGTGGAACCCCAGATTCCGAAACGTCTGTTTTGGGGTTGAACAGGGGCCCAGGTTAGGGGGCCACCAGTCATGGGACCAGTGTTCTTGGGCCTTGCCAAAAAGCACAATCTCGGACTTTCCTCCATTTAATTGAAGGTGATTTGCACTCATCCACCTATCAACATGGGACATGCATTCTTTGAAACGCAGCTTTGTTTCCGGTGGGTCTGGGCCAAGAGTGACCAAGATCTGTGTATCGTCGGCGTATGATACAACATCAAAGCCGTAAGATCTGATCACCTTGGCCAACGGTGTTATGTAAAGATTAAAAAGAGTAGGGCTGAGAATGAACCCTGTGGTACTCCCATCTTTACTGGTCTGTTACAGGAGATGGTGTTTCCCACTTGGTATTGTGTGCATTTTTATTGATGGGTGACTTGCGTCCTTCACACATACTTGGTTGCCACATCTCCCAACATTCAGCTATTGTGTGGCTGAGGGACCATGCCATTTTTGGAGGGTCCGCTGTCCTGTTCTGCGCTGCCTCGGTGGTAGTAGGGAGGGGGATGGTCCGGGGGGGAGGTCCTGAGGGTGATGGCAGTGGGTGTTGTGGCCTTCTTGGGTGTTGGAGCTGCATGGTCAGTAGCTCTATGACATGTGTTGTTCTTTAGATGTGGTTATGGGCTGGGCTCCCTTTCACACTGTAGGTAGTCGTCCTGCTTTACACCAGTAAAAGGCAGATGTTAAATTCTTACTGCTAACACAGCTTATCGCCTGTTTTTGGATCGCACCCCAGATTTGGCTGCTCGTTTAAAATATCAGGAAGTGGGGTTTTCGTGTTATTTTTGCACGGGAACGCCAACTCTGCATATTATTAGCGTTAGTTGTCGCTCTCATTTGTGGCAAATTTTTTTGCGGAAGCTATTGTTGGAAAACTGGCGATATCTGCTGTTTTCACTAGGTTGAGAATGGAATGATAATTTAAAATCACTGAAAAAACCATAGGTTTAATGAACATTATAATTAGAAATCAGCATTTAAAAAACGTTTGAAATTCACTGAAAAAACCATAGGTTTCAGGCACGTTATAGTTAGAAATTAGCATTTAAAAAACCATAGAAATTCACTGAAAAAACGATAGGTTTCAGGGACGTTATAGTTAGAAATTAGCTTTTAAAAAACCTTTGAAATTCACTGAAAAAACCATAGGTTTCAGGGACGTTATAGTTAGGTGGACATTTCACTCGTACAAAACCATAGAAATTCCACCGTTATAGTTAGTTCAGTTAACTATAACTCGCGCCCCCGCAATGCATTGCTCATGACGTCACATATTACATCATTCATGGCATGGTCAGTGACATCACTGATGACATCACTGATGACATCGCTGATGACATCTCAAATGACATCACTGATGACATCACTGATGACATCACTGATGACATCATCCACGTGATAATCTGATGCACCTCATCACACCCTAATATAACCTTTAATACACCCACTGTAAAATACACACTACCATTTTCTAAACCATCCACACACCAATACCAGTTACTACATACTCACTCACTGATTCCTAGGTCTGCACACACATCCACTCATTCACCTATACAATCATTTATTCATGCAGTCACTTATCAATACAACACTATCATATGCACTCATACACCTATTCAGACAATCACACACCGCCACTCATCCATGGAGTTACTCACACACCTAGTCAGTCATGCAAAGAATCAATCACACTCCCATTTACTCACCTAAACAGTTATACACACACCACCTCACTAATTCATACAGACAGTAATGCATAGTTACTCTCTTATGTAATCACTGAAACAAGTACAGACTCATCCATACATGCCACTCTCACAATCACTCAGTCTCACATATAGTTATTTATATACACCATCACTCACATATACTTCCTTTTACATATGTAGTTACTCACATATGTACCACTGAAACATCCATTCACTCACCAATACACCCATACACACACTTACCCACCCATACAGCCCTTCACAGATGCACTCTTGAACCCATACACCCAGTGAATCACCTACTCACACATCTATGCACAGAGTCACACACCTCCAACCCACCCCCACACACACTCAGTCCCCCATACAAATACTCAAGCAAACAATAAATAACCCATATAGACACTAATGTAGCTACTGACCAACCCATGTAGCAGCTTACACAACAACAGACAGACTGATACAGACATTCACACAGTTTAGTCACTAACCCATGCATTCAGTAAGACACGTTTAATCAGTCACTTATACAATCAGTTACATACCTCCTAAATCCTCCATCCAGACACTTATACACCCACTCATTCTTCAATACACCTTGCCATATATATAAAACATATTTAAACTTTACAGAAACACACAGTCACTGGATGATGTCATCAGTGATGTCATCAGTGATGTCATTTGAGATGTCATCAGTGATGTCATCATTGATGTCACTGACCATGCCATGAATGATGTAATATGTGACGTCATGAGCAGTGCATTGCGGGGGCGCGAGTTATAGTTAACTGAACTAACTATAACGGATGGAATTTCTATGGTTTTGTACGAGTGAAATGTCCACCTAACTATAACGTCCCTGAAACCTATGGTTTTTTCAGTGAATATATATATATATATAAAATTATATTTGCCGATTAAGAGAGTGAAGTTATAACAAGGAGGACAGAGAAGGAATTAAAATACTTTGTGCTTTTTAAGTGTGGTTGTGAGGGTGGCAATTACTTAATTTGTTTTCAAGGTCACAGTTAGCCATTTTGTTTTCTATGTTATGCTATGTTGTCTGTGCAGTGCCCCGAACAACACACGACTAGGTAATCTAACTTAATTGTGCTATGGAGAATATGAGGGAGTTACATGTTCTTCGCTCGCACATTCAAATACACAAGTTTAATGCCTGGGAGAAACACAAAACATTAAAATAAATGGATCAGAGTTCATAGATCAGTCGTAAAATTCTCTACTGAGATTTGCAGCAAATTGCCTTATTGCATTTGCGGTGCTGGTGTGGCCCCAGTCCTTCTTTTGATTCCATTGGTAGTGGGTGCCTCCAGTGTGCACCAACAGGTACTCACCTACAATTCCCTGCTGTTCAGACTTCACCTGCTTCCGATGTTGCTGTTTTTCTTTGCTACTTCTGCTTTCTTGTAAGTTACACGTCTGGTCTTAGACTACTCCATTTTAACCCTGGGCGTAGTTCGCGTAGTAGCGCTACGCGAAGTGCACTTCGCACTACGCGAGCTACGCGTAGCACTACGCGAACTGCGTAGTGCGGTAGGAAATGCTGTTCGCAATGATTGCACAGTGCCGGATGCTTTTCCGCACTGTGCAATCATTGCAAACGGCATCTTGCACAGTGCAAGCGGTCGTTTTTTGCCGCTCGAGTAGATTTGTACTCGAGCGGCAGTTTTCTCAACGCGGACTGGTAGTTTCTCATTGCGAGCGGTCGCGAGCATACGCGATCACTCGCAATGAGAAACCTGACCTCCCCGCGTTGAGAATCTCGCCGGGAGGTTTATTTTCCACGCTCGCGATCGGCAACTTGATGTTGCTGATCGCGAACGAGGAAAAAGTCTCGCCGGGATGTCATTTTGCTCGCTCGCGGTCGCCAACTTGACGTTGAGGACCGCGAGCAAGCAAAAAATGCCTGCTACGCGTTTTTGCACTGTGCCACGTGCAATTTGCGTAGCGCGTAGTAGCCCAAACTCCGCAAACTCCGCGAGCGTAGCGTAGTTTTCCGCCCAGGCCACTCCATTTGCTGT
Organism: Calotriton arnoldi; assembly: GCA_963921515.1. NCBI lineage: Eukaryota > Metazoa > Chordata > Amphibia > Caudata > Salamandridae > Calotriton > Calotriton arnoldi. Next base: position 138,607 of record CAWUFW010017159.1, on the reverse strand, counting down.
CACAAACAAGTGTGAATGTTGGAGTTGTCAGATAAATAGTGTTTTTCTTTCCCTCTCAGAGATAGGCAAGCCAGAAAATTCATAGGGCATACCCAGTCAGGGGTCTCTGGCTCAACTCTAACAGCCTACATACAAGCCGAGCCATGAAAAGATTGGGTATGTATATGGTACAAAAAACGTCGTATCAAAGTACGATAAAGCCTCTCTCAAATTAAAAAGGCGTTATTTGTTGAAGGCTTGTGTTGTACTTTAGTGCATTAGATAATATCAGTGCATTGGTATGTTTAATTAGTGATAGTTTTAATACAAACAAATTCCCTACCCCTTGATAGCTTAAAGAGATTGGCAAAGCCAATAGCTCTGGCTAAACACTTACAAGGTCCCAAAAGCAAGACCTATTGGCTATGCCAATGCTTGTTTGTACAGGTAGTCACTAAGAGTCATTATGGAGGGGTGTGGTGTACACCACTAATATAAGGATGACACTAAATTATACCTGGAAATCACATACTTTACCAAAACCTCTCACTCACAAAAATTGCATAATAAGCATAAAAAGTATAGAACAAATTAGCTTACAGACATACAAATGAATAGCGCTTCTCCGAGTGTTGCCAATCAGTTATGTTGCTAGGCGTTTTGATGATTTAAAGCTTTTCCTGAAATGAAGCACACATTGAGCACACTGTTTTCTTTTAGTCTACCTGGGGAAAGAAATATTATTCTGTGAGATAGAGAAACTCCCAACCTTCTAGGAACAAATTACATTTAACTTGCATATATTCATTTTCATGTAACATGGAACAAAACAAACTTGAAAATAACTATTAACTATTGAGATCTTGCAAAAACAGTGAGCAGCACAATCGAGAATAAAGTAAAATTGTACAGTAACACAGTGTCGTAAAAGGCTACATGACAGTAAAGCATTTAAGTTTTATCTAATCGGCACAGGTCATAAAAAAAAAAAAATGCTCGAATGAATACTTGCAACATCATAAAGAGAAATCATATTTCAAGAAACTGCAATTATTGTACACACTGATATATTAAATGCATTTTGGAATTGGAGACATGAGAAAAACCTGCGCGTGGGTGTTCCTTTGGGTCCTTATACAGTAAAGAGCCAATAAACATTGATCGAGCCCATGAATCGCTCTTAAATGTTTACCTGAGGCTCCTAAACTACCACCCCCATGTGGTTCACCCAAGGCATTGAACCATGCTGATCTGGCAGCAATAGTACCATTGATTACAATTTCCAGCCACGGTATTTATTCACAGGCTTATCTGTTTTCTCCTCCATTGCCTATGTGCTGAAAGAATAATCAAAATATGTCTTCTACCCATGCATGAGCCCTTTGGGAGAAAAGTCAGGTTTGAGCTTGGATAATACATGCCATATTAGGAAATTCTCCCTCATAACTGAATTCTCCGCTGGGGAAAAACCTATTACAGAGGCTGCTCTTAAAATCCACACAAAAGGTGCAATGTGTAGAAGGGTTTTTTTAAATGTCAAATTGCTGCGCTCTGAAAGTTAAGAATAAAACAAATATATTGCTATATTAGTGTTGAAAAAACAAAACAGTATGTTGCAGCTACCGAACAAAACTGGAAATATTTTCTTTTGATATAGAGAAAAAGAGAAATATGTTTGATTACTGCAATCGATGTAGCAATGTTCATCACATTTCACAAGTTGTACTTTTTTCAAACAAGCATTAGAAAAGACAATAATTCTGGCATTGGCTGCAGGCCCATTAGCTTTGTCAATTCTTGTTTTCTTATGTCATGGTTTTGTAAAATGTTATTGTTTGATGAGCTGCCAAGCCTTCGCCACTAAAAGGAAACCATTGACTAAAAGCAAAACAATTTTTGGACTAAAAAATATACATTGCCATAGGAGATCATCATGCTGGAGGAAGCTACTTTCGGCCCGATTACGACTTTGGTGGTGCGGCGCCATATCTGCCCCGCCACCGCAACACCAAAGCCGTGGTCAGGCCGCCCACCAGATTAGGAGTTTCCTCCTGTCTGGCGATCTGGTTTTTGACATACACACGGTGGTGCCCTGAAAATGGGCACCGCCATAGGAACGCCAAAAACAGTTCCTGCACGGCATGGACTGAAAAGTCTATGCTGTGCAGGAAGTGGTGTGCATGTATACAGGGGGGCACATGTTGTACCCCCATGTGTGCATCCGCAGGGCGTGAGGCACCGTTACCTCTCTGCCAGGGTTTTCATGGTGGTGGAACCACCATGAAAACCGTGGTGGAGAGGAAACTTGTGATATGCTTGGCGGGACCGCAGCGGTCCTGCCAAGCATATTACTGCCTCCTGACCGCTGCAGCACCACCAGGGAGTGGTGATTCCCTGGCGGCTGTGGCGGGGTTGTGGCGGTCCCACCGCCCATATCGTAATTGAGTAGTCGGGAGACCGCCGCCATTTTGCCCCACGAGTCTGGTGGTCCGTTCACTACTAGACTTGTAATCAGGGCCTTTGTGTGCAGATCTGCTCCTTGTGCAAGAGCAGAATGTCGTCACTCACTCTGTAGTCAGTCAATGGCTTAAATCTGCTGACCTATTGCCCTCTGCTGTATGCTGCAGTAGCAGAAAATTGTGAATGACAGAGCAACAGACCAATGGATGAAGAGGACAGCATAAAATCAGCAATCTAAGTAAGTATATTATATATTTTAGTAAAAATCAAAAGGTCTTTGCAAACGCCAGACCTATAAAGTTAAAAATTGGTGAAACCACTACTAAGTTTATGATCTTAAAAGGAGTATACTTTAAATGAACATTACAGATATGGACATTGCAATCCAAATAGGAAAATTCACACAAATGTATTAAATTCACCTTAAAATTATGACTTATAAAAATATATTTTAAACGGATTTTTGATGCATAAGTTTTACTCTGACAAACAGAAATTAGGATTGGGAGATGCTAGGGCTAAGAAAGTGGCTTGGTTTGAGGAAATGATAGAAGAAATGGTACAATGCCTTAGAGTAGAATTAAAAAGTAAGAATTCTCGCTCAAAGGTTATGCAAACTACGCAAGGCAGACAATTAAGTTGGTTTAATGGGGAGTGTATAGTTAAGAAAAGATTAATAAGGAAAGAAGAAAGAAGTTTAAGAAAAAAATACAATAAAGTAAGACAGAAAAATCTGGCAAAATTGAGGAAGGAATATAAAAAGCTAGTTAGGAACTTGAAGAGGGCTTTTAAAGAGAAATGTTGGGTACATTTGCTGGAAATAATCGAAACAAAAAACATCCGTAAGTTTTGGAATCTGATAAAGGAAGCATCTGGACAGCCCACGGGGGCTATGCCCTGTGTAGTGGAAGAATCAGCATGGGAAGAATATCTAGGAGAGCTATACGGGACAGGTGTCGAGGCTGATGGAGGAAATACTCATCCCTGGAGAGAGGCCGTGGAAGATCTAAAATCCCTTTTTACAGTAGAAAAGGTGAAATACATTATACGAAACTTAAACTTAACCCATGCAGCGAGTCCAGATAATCTCTCGGCCATCATAATAAAATCTCAGCAAAATTGGTGGGCGGAATTGTTATCTCTTAGGTTTTTGGCCATATTGGACTTGGGCCATATCCCAGAGAAGTGGAGGGGGGCAGTAATCAGACCTATCCACAAGAAGGGAGATAGGAAAGTCCCAAAGAATTATAGACTGATTAACTTACTGGATATTGGGGAAAAAGTCTTCGCCAAAATAATCCTGGGCAGCCTGAAGGATTGGGTGGATCGTGCCGGTGGAACAAGGCTTCAAGGAGGGGCACTCCACGGTTGACCACTGTTTTGCACTCTGGGCTGTGGCGCGGAAGTCTATGGAACAGCAAGGGAAGTTGTGCTGCTGCTTTGTTGACTTCCGTGCGGCATTTGACCTATTGGATAGGAGGTGCCTTTGACGCACCTTAAGGAAATACGATATCCCGGATGGGCTCCTTGCAATCATCCAGGAGTTACATAGCTATAACTGGGCGCAAGTCATTAAGGATACAGCCGGGGCCTTGACACCGGTCTAAGGCAGGGCTGTGTATTAGCCCCCTTACTCTTTGCTATGTACCTGGCTGATCTGCCATCCATTTTGAAGGTGGATAGAAGTGCTAGCCCAAAAATGAATGGGAAACAACTTTCCTGCCTACTGTATGCCGATGATTTGGTAATCCTCGACCAGACAGAGATGGGATTACAGAGGAAGTGAATTGCTTTTAATGAATATTGTGTGGCTAAGCATCTGATTGTAAATATGGACAAAGCTAAAATCTTATGCTCTGGGCTCAAACAAATTGGAAAATGTGAACGAGTACAGATATCTCGGTAAATGGTTTGAAAAGTCTCTAAAATGGGATACGCATTTGTCGGCCCAGTTTGCCAAAGCCCATACATCAGTGTATGGGTTAAGAAAATTTAACCGTATCTATGAGGATATGTCTCACAGACCACTGTTGAAAGCATATAATGCAATGATACCCCCACAATTGCAGTAAGGAGCTGAAGTTTTGTGCCTAAGTGGGAAGACTAGTTGGGACATCGAGGAAGGGAAATGTCTAAAACCATTGATGTCATTACCGGGCTCCTCTATGGTCCAGGCAATCAGATTGGAGCTGGGCTTGACATCATGGAACGTACAGGTGCAAGTGGCCCTTTTAAGATTCTGGAAAAGATTGGGCTCTGGGGAAGTCATGAAAGTATCACAATGGTGCAAGTACGAAGTCTTGCATAGTGACCTCAAATGGGCCAAAGAGGTCAGAAAGAAACTGCTCTCCGTTTGTAAAGATCTAAAAGCAAAAATCGACCAGCCGTTCCTCCTAGTAGAAGCACAAAAGGGTGAACCTAGAACACTAGGGAAGGAAGTTTCCAGGATAGAAGATTTGGGGTACTTGAGAAAGAAAGAATCTGTTCATTTTATGATGAATAGTTGGGAGAACGAAATTTGGTACCCCTATCTGGATACACTATCCAACCTAGGCCTTAGAGCCGAAGTGCTTAGTTGGAGAATAGGCATTAATCATTGTGTATCACATGTGAGTAGAAAATCAGTACTGATACGACCTGATGGCAAATGTTTTTGTGGGTTGGGCACAAAATGTGATAATTTACATATTATAATGGACTGTCAAAATTTTTTACCTCAGCGGAAATTGTTTTTACGCCCCATCTTTCTAAAATATGGTGTGACCGAGCGCCTATTAGCGATTAAACTTCTTACAGACATGCCAAACCTCGATATAGCAATTGCCATTGCAAAATATATGAAGGCAGTAAAAAGCTCCTTGCTGGAAATAGAAATGGTTGGTTGAAAAGTAGCCTAGAAGTGAGGATGGTCATTGCTCCAAATAAATTTCTTAGGGTGCAGCATTAGTTTTAAGATATATTTTTAGATAGACTTTTATCATTTAGAATATTATGGGTGTTTTTATACACGACATACTGTGTAAGCTGTAGGATTGAGGCAGGAATTGCTCTTTCCAAGGCGTCGCTGAAACTTTGTATCGTATGTTTTAAAATATTTATTGTAACATGTTTTTATGTTGTTTAAAGACCTATGGTCTAAATAAACGTATTTCTAAAACTGAAAAAAAACTACTCTGACAAACTTAAAAAAATAATACCCAAGAGTGCGGCATAGTTACTTGCACAGCAACAATGAGCCAAATGTATAGGTGTACACGTGCAGATATGCTCACACAAATGCACAAACTCACATGGAGTGTGGTACAGGAATCCAGGAAGAAAGGTACCATTAGGTTTGAAGGAAGAAGTGAGTCAGCAGGTAAAATATCCAGAAGAGTTTATTCTTCTATCCAAGGAAAACGGAGCCCACAGCAGCCTGTCAAAGGTACACATAATAAAGGCAAACTGGCACAACTGGCAGGGACAACCGTATAAATAAAGCACAGCAGGTTTGAATGGAAACATGCATCCGCGTGCAGAACCAAGGCTTCGGCACGCAGATGCAGGTTCAAATAGAAACAGAACAGAGAAGGCATCTCTGTTCTGGCGCTCGCAGGAAGCAGAGCGCGAGAGCGGTGAGGAAACAAAGAACACTTCTCACGCGCGTGCAGAAAGCAGAGCGCGAGAACGTTTACATTGGAAAATTCATTAAAGCACAGTACAACACCTTCCCCTTCACAAAAAACAAAAGAAAAAAAACTAAACTAGTCGACATAGAAATCCTTGAATTTTGCAGTCATACTCACATTTCGTGCAAGCCTCTGTGAAACACAAGAAGAGGCACCTGCTTCAAAATTACCTCCAGTGGGAAGTAAAGAGGTAGACCAGTCCAAACTAATACCATCACCTTGAAGTTCAGACAAAGGATTGCTCGAACTTGGTCAGCAACGTCAGGCCCAGAGAAATCCAGGCAAATCAGAATCCTCTTTTTTCTTTATGTGAGAAATTTTTAATGATTGCTCCTTAGATACCTTCACCAAGTCCCTTTTGCTCCACCAGCCTTTGCCTTTTGTAAAATGGTGAGCCTTTGGACATCTTTCAACAACTACAGGAACAGACCATTTGGATTCTCCTTTCTTTACTCCTTTAGTAATCTTTAATAAGACAATGTCACCAATCATCAATTCAGAAGAACGCACCCTATGTCTGCGATCAAAAGCTAACTTAGACTGCATTTGTTGCTTGGCAACACAGGAAGTCACACCTTCTAACCACTTATGAGATCCTTGCTTGTTCATATTCCTGACCCAGTCAGGAGAAAATGAACACCTGGGTAATATTTTCCTCAACAGAAGAAAAGGAGAAACGCCTGTCATGCTGTGTGGGGTAAGTAAATATGACCAGAGCTTTTTGGTTAGAAATTCCTAGGCATCCCAACCCATCGTTAACGCAGTTTGAATGCCCTCTTTGAGAAAGCGATTCATTTGCTCAACCAAACCATTGACAGAAGGTGAGTAGTGCTTCAGTAATGTGCTTAATGTGTTGTTCATCCAAAAGTGTGCAGATCCTTTTGGAAACAAAGTGTGTGCCATTGTCAGAGACCAATATTTTAGGTACCTCTTCGATAAGAAAGACACTCCTTAAGAAACCAATAACCAACTCAGTCTCAGGATGAGATGTGAATTTGAAGTAAACCCACTTGCTAAAATAATCTGTTGGACTTGGCCCTTTTTGCAGGGTCATCCCTAAACTTTTTGCCTTCCTCCTATACTTTTTCTGACCTGTTGTTGGCTGTTTTATGACTCTGGGCACTTTACCACTGCTGATCAGTGCTAAAGTGCATATGCTCTCCCCATTGTAAATTGTGTTATGTATTAGTGACTCCATGATTGGATGATTGGTTTACTTGTCAGTCCCTAGTACAGTGCACTGAGTGTGCCCAGGGCTTGTAAATCCAATACTGCTGGTGGGCTTGCAGCACTGGTTGTGCCACCCACAGAAGCAGCCTGTAAAAGTGTGTCTGAGGCCTGCCATTGCAGAGCCTGTGTGCAGCCTAGGGCTGCCATGTCGACTTGGTGAGTACACCCACTTACCAGTCCCTAAACCTTCCCTTTACTGCATGTTGGTCACCCCTAAAGTAGGCCCTAGGGCAGGGTGCATTGTAAGTATAAGGTAGGACATGTCCTGGTATGTGTGGCATGTCCTAATAGTGAATTGCAGCCATTTTCGTTTTTCACTATTGCAAGGCTACCTGCTCCCCATAGGCCAGAATGGGCAGACTGACTATTACACCTTATAGTCAGAACTGACCCAGGGAACATGGTAGAAAAACGAATTTAGTATGCCTGAACTCAGAATGCTAAAATACATCTTTTAGTGAAGTTGGTTTTAACATTCTGTGTTTGAAAATACCACTTTTAGAAAGTGGGTATTTTCTTGCCTAAACTTCCAAGCCTGCCTCTGCTAGGTTGTGTATTCCTTGTCTGGAGATTGAGTGACAGGGGCTGGGGGTGGCTACAGGAGACAGGGTGAGTCAGCACAGGGCTGAATAGAAAGATCTGCATCCAGAGTGGAGGGAGGAGTTGCACCTGGGTCTGAATAGGGCTGTGCCTGCCTTCCACAATGCTGGCTCCACCTCCTGCCGGGCGGCTGAGCACCCTGCCCCACATTCTGAAAGGAAAGAAGGAGTCAGAAAAACAAAGTGCTCCAGGACTGACCAGAACTGGTTTTGACTAGGCAGAGGCCTCTCTGCCTGCAGAGAACAAAGGAAAACTGTGTATAAAAAGGGGACCCAGACCCCTAGGAGATTAGATCACTTTGGGAAAACAAGAAAAAACCTTTGCTGAGGAGCGGAACCAAGAAGAAACTGAGGAGAAGACTATCCCTAAGCTAGAGGGATCTGCCTGCAGTGGTTGCCTGACTGCCAAAGGAAGGAGAAAGGACTTTGTGTGCACTTTTATTCAACTTGTAAAGTATCTCCAAGGGCTTGAGAAAAGAGCTTGCCTCCTGCTGAAGTCTCAGGGACAACAGACTTCAACCACCAGCTCCCCAAGAATCCTTTGGAAGTGCCTGCTGCTGTTTTGGGCCTTCTGAAGGGACTGCGTGTCGCAAGGAGCTGGAAGCGCGACTCAACAGGAAGAAGCGTGTCGCCGTCGCTGCTGCTGCCGTCGCAACTCCGAAGGAGGGTGTCGCCGCTGTAGCTGTCGTATTGCACCGCATCGAGAGAAGCGTCCCGCAACGAAGAGGAAGCGTGTCGCCGTCGCTGCTGCTGCCGTCGCAACTCCGAAGGAGGGTGTCGCCGCTGTAGCTGTCGCATTGCACCGCATCAAGAGAAGAGTCTCGCATCGAGGAAGAAGCGTGTCGCCGTCGCAGCCGCTGCCGTCGCAACTCCGAAGGAGGGTGTCGCCGCTGTAGCTGTCGCATTGCACCGCATCAAGAGAAGCGCCTCGCATCCACGGAGAAGCGTGCCGCCGTCGGAGCTGCTGCCGTCGCATCACGAAACAAGGGTGTCGCCGCTGCAGTTGTCGCATCGAGCGGAAGCGTCTCGCAACGTCGGAGAAGAGGGTCGCCGCCAAAGCTGCTGCCGTCGCATCACGGAACAAGGGTGTCGCCGCTGTAGCTGACGCATCGAGTCGAGACTTCTCGCAACCTCGGAGAAGCGTGCCGCATCAGGAAGAACTTGACGTCTTTATTTCTTTGCACCAGAACTTTGTCGCATTTCCATCGCTGCAACATTGCTTGTTGTGGAAGCGTCCCGCATCGTAAGGTACATTGACTTAAAGTGTCGCATCTTAAGAACTGAACTGAACTAAGCTAAAACTACCATTTTAAGTACAGTATTGTGGATTTTTGTCGTTTATGGTCTTGTGTTAAAACTATATAAAGAATACTTATTTTTGATATAAAACCTTGTGTGGTGTCCATCTGTAGTGTGTCACTAGATTACTGTATGTGTTCACAAATGCTTTACACACTGCCTCTGAGATAAGCCTGTCTGCTCGTGCCAAGCTACCAAGGGGGTGAGCAGGGGTTATTTTAGGAGTGTACCCCTTTACCCTGACTAGAGGCGAGGGTCCCTATTTGTCACAAGTACCTACCTGTGCCAACTAGAGACCCCCAATTCTAACATTGGTGGTCAGCGGTGGGGATTCTGGACTTGCATTTGTGACTCATGTACAGTGATTGGTGAACACTACTAGTGAGTGCAGACCAAATTGTGCATTGTAAGTATACTGTTTTTCTGTTTTATGGTGTCCTCCTGGAAGTATTTTTGATACCATTACTCTGGTTAGTTGTTGCAAAATGGAACTCAACTTCTGGCACATGTTTGTCTACACAATGAAGGAACTACGTGTGTTTTGCAAGGAAAGGGGGCTGCCTGTGAAGAGAAGATCCAGGGAGGATCTAGAGGCATCCCTATTCCAGTATGAGTTACCCAGCTGGAAGGCAAGGCTACCAGTTGAGTCTGAAAAGGAGGAATTCCCTAAAAGTGAGGGAGAAACAGAAAAGATAGCTGGCTTCTGGCTTATGAGCAGAAGCTGAGAGAAATTGACGAAGAGCTGAGAGAGCTTGATGAGGCTCAGAGGGCCTTAGCCCAAGAAAAAGAAATTTGGGCAGCTCAGGAAGTGAGCTTTGCTGAGTTGGAGGTGGAGTCCAGCTCAGATGGTGGCAGCAAAATTAAGTTATTCAGTGCTGAGAGAGTAGTGCACACACCCAGAGATGTGGCGCCTGACTTGGAGGGGGTTAACATACACCAGGAGGTTCAAGGACATGAGGTAGCTCCAGTAGTGCGCAGTGTCCCTGAGAGGAATAGGGAAACTGACACAGGGAAGCATGGTCCTAGTGGTGGGAGGGACACTCTACTGACTCTAGATGAGAGGTGCAGGGAGAGGGGTTCCCCATGGTTGAAGTCCTGGTATGTGAGTGTGAAGACTGCCCAGAAGAGTGTGGGTTGAGTGACAGAGACAGTCAGATACTGTCTTGCCAATCTCAGAAGAGTGGTGTGGGGTACGTGTGCGAGGCACTGGATGGTGAGGTGAAGGATAGTTTGGTTAACCCCTGTGGGGGACTGTGTGATCCAATTTTGGGAGAGCATATTGTAAGTCCCTGTTTTCCAGAGCTATGCCAACACCTGTTGGAGCGTGAGTTCTCTGACCTCAGGGAGCTCACATTGGAGGCAGACCTTTTGGTGGATTCCAGAGGGTCTGAAGAGGCATTGGGGAGTGACCCTAAAGGGAGTGGCTCAGGTATCTTCCAACCCAGCGTGGTGGAAGTGGCTCAGAGTAGCCCAGCTAGGTCCTGTTGTAGTGAGAGGGTGTAGGGACTCACGTCCTGTCTCAGTGGAGAAGGAGTGAGTGTGGGGCTGCGTGTCCCAAGGTGCCCGAAACCCAGTCTCAGAGCCTGGATGGTTCTTTAAGGGAACACCAGGTAGGGAGCCTAGGCTGTCCTGATGGGCCGCCTGTTGAGGAGGATCTCCTAGTGTCTAGAGAACCTGGAGCGTCTGTAAATGGAGCTCCAGAGTTTCTGGTATCTGGCAGTGCCGCTCCACTGGGGAGGGTGCAGAAGTCCAGAGTGAGGGGTGAGAGGGGAGAGAGTCCCCAGTGGAAGAACCAGTGGGTCAGGTACCAGCCAGAAGGGCTGAGTCACCAGTGAATGACCATGGTGACACCACTTCTGTCCTGGGGGATCTTCACGCGCTGTCAGATGGACAGGGGTCAGGAGATCTGCGCCAGGCAGACTGTCACACAACACCTGAGAGATGTGTTACCCTCTGGGGGGGCATGCGTGCTCCCCAGGAAGTCCTGGTGCGCCAGGCAGATTCTTACACAACTCTAGAGGAGTGTGTTTTCCTTGGGGGGTTGGTGTACCCTCCCGGAAGTCCTGGGTTGCCAGGCACAGGTCCAGCCTAAGGGTACAGACCCTAGGTTGGAGGGCCAGGTTCAGGGTGTCCCCCTGACCTGGAGGAAGGGGCAGCTGCTAACAGTGCCCCTACCAGTTTGTCTTCTGGGGGCACCGCTCCAGGTGGGAGGGTGCAGGACCCCAGTAAGGGGGGCGGGGAGAGAACAGCCTCACCCCTGGCCTCTGCCCAGTCTAAGGGTACAGACCCTATGCTGGAATTCCAGTTGCAGGATAGAACCCCTGGACTGGTGGGCGAATTGTGCAGGACACCTGCCACAGGTGCCCTGACAATTCTGGAAGGGGGTACCGCTCCTGATGGGAGGGGGCAGTACTCTGGAAGGGGTGCAGAGGGAGGGAGTCCTCGCCTCTGACCCCGGTTCAACTGGAGGGTTTAGACCCTAGATTGGAGGACCAGGTTCAGGGTGTCCCCCTGACCTGGACGCCCAGCTGCAGGATAGAACCCCTGAACTGGTGGGCGGACTGTGCAGGACCCCTGCCACAGGTGCCCTGACAATTCTGGAAGGGGGTACCGCTCCAGGTGGGAGGGTACAGAGCCCCAAGGAAGAGGACCGGGTGTGGGAAAGCCCACCCCAGTCTCCAGTCCAGCCACCGGGTACAGGCCCGGGGCTGGTAGATCAGTGTCAGGATGTCATACCTGACCTGACAGGAGGGAGAATGGACAAAGGGTGCCAAGCACCTGGGGCTACTGCCCCCCGCTCTCTGACGCCACAGAGGTTTGAGAGCCCTGAGAGGCATAAGGCCTGGGTCTCATCCCTGACCACTGTCAGTGGCCACTGTGGCTTGCTGTCTGTCTGTTGGGACACACCTGTGAGCAAGTTAAGGTTAGGTGCTGCACAGATGGTGTCCACAGGTGAGGAGAAGGGTTCCCCATGGATTAGCTTGGTGGGCCCTGAGAGTATGGACAGAGGGATCCAAATAGGTTCAGATTGGCGTAGAACTGGAGTATGCCCCTGCTGTTGTGGGCCAGGGTCCAGGTTCTATCGCCCAAAGCAGGGAAGCCCATCAGGGTAGTGATTGGTCTCCCTGCGTTTTGGCTGGAAGGGGTTGTGTTGGACTTGGCCCTTTTGCAGGGTCATCCCTAAACTTTTGCCTTCCTCCTATACTTTTTCTGACCTGTTGTTGGCTGTTTTATGACTCTGGGCACTTTACCACTGCTGATCAGTGCTAAAGTGCATATGCTCTCCCCATTGTAAATTGTGTTATGTATTAGTGACTCCATGATTGGATGATTGGTTTACTTGTCAGTCCCTAGTACAGTGCACTGAGTGTGCCCAGGGCTTGTAAATCCAATACTGCTGGTGGGCTTGCAGCACTGGTTGTGCCACCCACAGAAGCAGCCTGTAAAAGTGTGTCTGAGGCCTGCCATTGCAGAGCCTGTGTGCAGCCTAGGGCTGCCATGTCGACTTGGTGAGTACACCCACTTACCAGTCCCTAAACCTTCCCTTTACTGCATGTTGGTCACCCCTAAAGTAGGCCCTAGGGCAGGGTGCATTGTAAGTATAAGGTAGGACATGTCCTGGTATGTGTGGCATGTCCTAATAGTGAATTACAGCCATTTTCGTTTTTCACTATTGCAAGGCTACCTGCTCCCCATAGGCCAGAATGGGCAGACTGACTATTACACCTTATAGTCAGAACTGACCCAGGGAACATGGTAGAAAAACGAATTTAGTATGCCTGAACTCAGAATGCTAAAATACATCTTTTAGTGAAGTTGGTTTTAACATTCTGTGTTTGAAAATACCACTTTTAGAAAGTGGGTATTTTCTTGCCTAAACTTCCAAGCCTGCCTCTGCTAGGTTGTGTATTCCTTGTCTGGAGATTGAGTGACAGGGGCTGGGGGTGGCTACAGGAGACAGGGTGAGTCAGCACAGGGCTGAATAGAAAGATCTGCACCCAGAGTGGAGGGAGGAGTTGCACCTGGGTCTGAATAGGGCTGTGCCTGCCTTCCACAATGCTGGCTCCACCTCCTGCCGGGCGGCTGAGCACCCTGCCCCACATTCTGAAAGGAAAGAAGGAGTCAGAAAAACAAAGTGCTCCAGGACTGACCAGAACTGGTTTTGACTAGGCAGAGGCCTCTCTGCCTGCAGAGAACAAAGGAAAACTGTGTATAAAAAGGGGACCCAGACCCCTAGGAGATTAGATCACTTTGGGAAAACAAGAAGAAACCTTTGCTGAGGAGCGGAACCAAGAAGAAACTGAGGAGAAGACTATCCCTAAGCTAGAGGGATCTGCCTGCAGTGGTTGCCTGACTGCCAAAGGAAGGAGAAAGGACTTTGTGTGCACTTTTATTCAACTTGTAAAGTATCTCCAAGGGCTTGAGAAAAGAGCTTGCCTCCTGCTGAAGTCTCAGGGACAACAGACTTCAACCACCAGCTCCCCAAGAATCCTTTGGAAGTGCCTGCTGCTGTTTTGGGCCTTCTGAAGGGACTGCGTGTCGCAAGGAGCTGGAAGCGCGACTCAACAGGAAGAAGCGTGTCGCCGTCGCTGCTGCTGCCGTCGCAACTCCGAAGGAGGGTGTCGCCGCTGTAGCTGTCGTATTGCACCGCATCGAGAGAAGCGTCCCGCAACGAAGAGGAAGCGTGTCGCCGCCGCTGCTGCTGCCGTCGCAACTCCGAAGGAGGGTGTCGCCGCTGTAGCTGTCGCATTGCACCGCATCAAGAGAAGAGTCTCGCATCGAGGAAGAAGCGTGTCGCCGTCGCAGCCGCTGCTGTCGCAACTCCGAAGGAGGGTGTCGCCGCTGTAGCTGTCGCATTGCACCGCATCAAGAGAAGCGCCTCGCATCCACGGAGAAGCGTGCCGCCGCCGGAGCTGCTGCCGCCGCATCACGAAACAAGGGTGTCGCCGCTGCAGTTGTCGCATCGAGCGGAAGCGTCTCGCAACGCCGGAGAAGAGGGTCGCCGCCAAAGCCGCTGCCGTCGCATCACGGAACAAGGGTGTCGCCGCTGTAGCTGACGCATCGAGTCGAGACTTCTCGCAACCTCGGAGAAGCGTGCCGCATCAGGAAGAACTTGACGTCTTTATTTCTTTGCACCAGAACTTTGTCGCATTTCCATCGCTGCAACATTGCTTGTTGTGGAAGCGTCCCGCATCGTAAGGTACATTGACTTAAAGTGTCGCATCTTAAGAACTGAACTGAACTAAGCTAAAACTACCATTTTAAGTACAGTATTGTGGATTTTTGTCGTTTATGGTCTTGTGTTAAAACTATATAAAGAATACTTATTTTTGATATAAAACCTTGTGTGGTGTCCATCTGTAGTGTGTCACTAGATTACTGTATGTGTTCACAAATGCTTTACACACTGCCTCTGAGATAAGCCTGTCTGCTCGTGCTAAGCTACCAAGGGGTGAGCAGGGGTTATTTTAGGAGTGTACCCCTTACCCTGACTAGAGGCGAGGGTCCCTATTTGTCACAAGTACCTACCTGTGCCAACTAGAGACCCCCAATTCTAACATAATCTATGACTACCATCAAAAAACGTTGTCCCGATCGTAACAATACGAAGGGACCTGCAAAATCCAGAGCAATCTTGCTCCAAGCTTCTTCAGGTAACGGAACAGGCATGAGAGGTGTCTCATGTTTCTTCCAGTGCTTGTCAGAAACCAAGCAGGTTGAACAAGCCTCCGCAAACATTTCAACCTGCCCTCCCAAAGACGGCTACCCAAAAATCTTTTTCAAAGACTTGCAAGTGCTGGAGACCCCTAAATGCCCACCATGAGCCTCCTTGATGAGAGACAACCTGAGAGAAGAGGGTGGCACACAACGATCTCCTCTCACTAGTACTCCCTCAACCAAAGCTAACTCATCAGCAACTTGGATGAAAGGTCGTAAAGCAGAGTCCACACATCTCTCTTTTGGCCAAACATTTTTCACAAAATCTGCTACAGTAACCAAAGCAGGATCCAAAGCAGAAGCCTTAGGCCATTCTTCATGTGATACAGGAGTAGAATTAGAAATAACTTCATCCACAAGCGCGACCACACATTCCTCATGACTGACTCCCTCCTCAGAATCATCCTGAACAGGCAGCCTAGAAAGACAGTCAGCTCTGACATTTTTCCCACCTGGCATGTACTTCAATGTGAAATTGTGCTCTTGCAATCTGGATAACAACCTTACCAAATGAGAAGAGGCCTTGCCAGAGCTGTTGCCATTTAACAAATGTAACAAAGGTCTGTGGTCAGTGAACATAGTGAAATGTTGTCCCCATAAAAACATCTTACATTTTTCCACAGCCCATGAACATGCCAATGCTTCGCGCTCTATGGTGCTGTAACGTGATTCAGCAGTAGAGAGAGAGCGCGAGGCAAAAGCAACTGTGCGTTCCTTGCCCTGGATGATCTGTGATAGTACTGCACCCAGGCCAATCTGACTGGCATCCACAGTAAGAATGCACTCCTTGTCAGCCTGAAACAGAGAAAGTGCAGGCGCTGACATGATTGCATTTTTCACAGTTTCAAAAGCAACCTGTATATCATCACTCCAAATGAATTTTACACCTTTCTTTAACAATTCTCTCAATCGTTGCACCATAAAGGAGTACCCATCCACAAAGCTTGAGTAATATTCACTCAAACCTAAAAATGAGTGAAGAGAATCTTTATTCCTGGGAATGGGAGTGTCTTGAATAGCTTTGATAAGCGAGAGTTTGGGAGAAATGCCTTTTGCACTTATAGAGTGACCCAAATAATCAAACTCTTGGGCATTAAACTGGCATTTGTCCAGTCTTAAAGTAATGCCAAACTCAGTGAACTTACCAAGGACCTGGCAAAAGATAGCATCATGCTCAGCCAGTGTTTTGGTAAAGATGAGGCCATCATCCTGGTAGGCTTGAACCCCAATGATACCCTCCAGGATGGTGTCCATCAGCCTTTGAAAAACACTGGCGGCAGAAGCCAGTCCAAAAGGAAGTCTGGTAAAATTGTAAGCCCCAAAAGGAGTAACGTATGTGGTGAATAGTTGAGAGTCATACTGCAGTGGAATTTAGTGATACGCCGACTTCGAGTCAAGCAGGGAAAAGAACTGTGCACCACCAATATTGGTCAACAACTCATGAATCTTGGGTAATGGGTGACTCTCAACAACAATACACTTGTTAAGACTGCGCAAGTCTGCACATAATCTAATACGTTTGTCTTTCTTGCGTACAATGACTATGGGACTGACCTATTCAGATGCCTCAGCCTTTACAATCACGCCCTCAGACAGCATCTTATCAAGCAAGGACTTAAGCTCATCTCTGATGTTCAATGGAACATGGCGAACTTTGTGAGCTACAGAGCTGGAACGTTTCTTTAACACTATAGTATGAAAATAGTTTTTTACACATCCCAAAGAATCATTAAATACAGCAGGACATTTTTCTTTCCATAATGCCATACCAGAATAATCAAGGGAGTGAACAGAGGTGGCAGGAAAATCATGGCCCCTGACTGGAGGATCGCCACCAGGAACCAAATAAATTCCTAACTTGACGAGATCCTTCCAACCAACAATAGATTTGCCTTTTCTTGCAACATATATCTTAGTCTGTAGAGATTTACCTAGACAAGTTATCAGATCATAGAAAAATCCCACCATATCCATTTCCTGTTCCCCATAAGCTTTGGGGCGTACATCAGAAACATGCAAATGTGCACCATCTCCCCAGTTAAAATAAAATAATACATCAGAAATAATGGTGATGGAAGCACCAGAGTCACACATCATGTCAAGCGTGAGAATGCCACCTATAGTCACTTGACAAATAGGATCCTTTATTTCTGTATCAGAAATTTGCAAAACATCAAGGCTCAGTAATAGGTTGGATAAATCCAATGTCTCAGTGTCCAAGGGTGCTTCCAAACTATTAACTCTAGGCTGAATCTTGCCCACCCTACACACAGTGTGAAAATGACCAATCTTTTTACATTTCACACAATGCTTCCCAACAGCTGGACAATGTGGAGAGTTGTCTATGTGAGATTTAGACCCACACCTGAAATAGTAAGTAGAAGATCTGTTAACAGACTTAGCAAATTTGTTTTTAGATTTAACAATATTGACATCCACATCATTATCAACAATATGCACAGGAAGAGATGTAATGATCTCCTGACCCATGATCCAAGAAGACTCAATGGAACGTTCTATGCTTTTGGCAACTGTTAACACTTCATTAAGAGATGAATCTCTAAAATGCAACAATTTTTCCTGAATTTTGTTGGATGGACAGCCATAGACAAACTGATCACATAAGAAAATATCCAATGCTGGATAAAAATTGCAGTTGGTAGCTAAGTATTTTAAGAAAGACAAATAATCCTCCATGGACTCATCACTGCCTTGTCTTCTCTTGACAAAATTTAAATGTTCCAGAAGAATGCTTGGCTCATCACTAAATTTCTTTTGAAGACGAGCTTTCGCTTCAAGGAAAACATCCCACTCATTCTCTTCGTCAGTGGATGCAGGTATTCTGGGAAGATTGTCAAAGACTTGTTGACTTTCACGTCCCAAATGACTGAAGAGAATATCTGCCTTCCGTTTAGGAACATATTCATCTGCACCAACAACAATTAAATAATTTTCAAAAGCTCTAATCCAAAGCATCCACTTCAAAGGAGGCTTGCCAGGGCGGTCAAGAAATAAAGCCAGCTGAGCCAAAGCATTGGGAGTAGAGGTAGAAGCAGCCATGAAGAAGGTAGAGTCAAATACTGGTTAATAACACAGATGAAGAGCGCAGCAGGAGACAGACAAAGAATACTCAAAAGGTGTGCCTGTCACCGCTGTAGAAGAACGAGCAATTTACAGAAGATCCAAGAGTAAACTGCCAAACTTGGAAGAGGTCTCACCAGGAAAATCCAGTAGCACTCTTAAAAATGCTGCGAAGTAATCCTTGAGCTGGGAGAGAAACGTGATGCTAGCAAGGTCCAGAGGCAAGAAACACCTTACTGCATAGCACTTAAAACTTCCAATGTGCCTCAATCCAGTGACACAGTGAAGTAGGCACAGAAACTGGACGTGAGGTAAGTGCCATCATTAAAGAAGACCTGTGGGCTCCGTGATGCGTGTTTTCATTTCCAATCATCGCCAAAATGTGGTACAGGTATCCCGGAAGAAAGGTACCACTAGGTTTGATGGAAGAAGTGAGTCAGCAGGTAAAATATCCAGAAGAGTTTATTCTTCTATCCAAGGAAAACGGAGCCCACAGCAGCCTGTCAAAGGTACACATAATAAAGGCAAACTGGCACAACTGGCAGGGACAACCGTATAAATAAAGCACAGCAAGTTTGAATGGAAACATGCATCCGCATGCAGAACCAAGGCTTCGGCACGCAGATGCAGGTTCAAATAGAAACAGAACAGAGAAGGCATCTCCGTTCTGGCGCTCGCAGGAAGCAGAGCGCGAGAGCAGTGAGGAAACAAAGAACACTTCTCACGCGCGTGCAGAAAGCAGAGCGCGAGAACGTTTACATTGGAAAATTCATTAAAGCACAGTGCAACATGGAGGCACATATTTAACATCGCAGAAAGGCAGCGAGTCGGATAAGTGTATACCTGATAACCAGATTACATGTTCAAATTATGGTGGGCTGAACTCGGATTTGCTTTCCTCCAAGGGAGAAGCAGTAATTGCCAATGAGTTGAAAAGTATACACATTGTAGTCGTTGCATAAACAATGTTATTAATACATGCATATAGTCACATACAAAAATGTGCACCTCAAGGCACTGTTACACACGCTCACTAAACCGGAACTTTAGGTTATTCTGAGGACTAGGAGACCAGTCAATTTTTCCCTAAATTCAGTGTGTGAAGTTAACCAGTTATTCCATACACCATGCGGAAGGCAGGTTGTGCTAAGTAGTCAAGTCTGCACAGAGCGGTTCAGACCTTTTGTTGAATTTTAAACACATAGGCTACAACTACTAGTTGCAGAGTCCTGAGGCAGATTCACCACACAGTAAACCTGCATCCAAATTTACTGTCACTTTGCAGTAAATCCACTCTGGACCGTGAACTTACGAGTTAATCCTTATGGAATTTGAAGTTAATATGTGGGGCCAGTTTTTCCAGCTTTAAAATCACAAGAAATTCACCATTCTTTTGGGTTCTTTTTTGGCCTGCATACATTCACCACCTGCTCTAAGTAGGTAGTATATTCATGTGCGTGAAGTGCGGGGAGCAGGAGTGGGATAGGGAATAGAAGTTTTTTTCTAACATGTAGAAGTAATGTGCGCTTTTCCCTGTTACATAAAAAATGTAATGAGCCAAAGTCTCATGCAATTTATTTGCTCAATTCTACCAGCTAAAACAAATCTACAAGGCAAAAAATCTAGCCATCTAACCAGGTGAGGAAAAGCCTAACTAGTAACCAGGTTCAACAAATAGGACCTCAAGTGGTGGGCTGGAGATACTGTATGGCAACATGTACTTTTTAAAAGTTTCTAAAGGCCCTGAAAGGAAGATTGGGTTTCCCAAGGTCATTGTTGATATTACTTTATTTTTTAAAGCACAAATGGTGAATGGTGAAACCGCTCTCCATAGGGTCAGCAAACATTTTTAAAGTCTTATGGGAGTGAACCGATCCCTGCAGGATTGTTGAGGATCTATTTTTAGAAGGTCTTCAGAACAGGCCAGGACCCTGCAGACCAGGACAGCAACTCTCCTCCCAACTCAAAGGCATAATAGGAAGACTACTATGTCTGTATCATGAGACCTGATATTGACATAATTGTCTATTTACTTCGTCCATAAAGGGGAGACCCGACAGATATTCCAGGGCTCTCTTCCCTGATTACAGGCATAAGAGACAAATTATTGGGACTATAGCTGAGATTCAGCTGTCATCTGTCCCAGACTTCACCATTCATAAATATTATAGGCTGACAATTATGACAATAAGTAGGTGCCCACTATAGGCATGCTAGTATGTCTAGTGTATCTAAGTATGGGGTAAGGTTAACCTTCTGCCCTCTTCTTAAGGACCTTAAAGAAGAAAAGAGCAGCTTGTATAGCCCTGCACTGTCTGCCTTCATTCAGGCTCTTTTGAATAAAAGCTGCACTGTGGTTTGGAGATGTGCCCTATCTGAGAATAAAAATCCCCCCATGGCTTTGGGGGATCCTGCTATCCCCTGCATGACCATAAAAATTCCATATTCCTTAATTTTTGCATCTAAAATGTATGACTGCACAGGAACCCTCAAATAATAAAATGAACCCTATGCCACTGTAAACAGACTACTACTCACACAGAGGCACACACAGGCACATAATGCCACACACATTCACATAAAGAAAAACATTTGATGATGTGCCCCCACACAAATATTGACTGAACAGTAGTTAAGAATCGCCATTTCTGTACAGCATACAATAATAGTGTGCTTACTCATATTATCACACAGAAGGCACCCATGCTATCATTTGAATCCAACAGTGGAAACGACAGCAATTGCTTTTGATATCAGGCTTTAATCTCAATAGATGTTGTGCTTTTGGTGTGGAAGCGAATGTCGTTACCTCCTTTAACAAAATATTCACCTTATAATCTCAGACGATGTGAGCTCATAATTGAATGCAGCTATATTGTGTTATCAGGATCAATTTTAACGAAGTTAAGATATTCTTTGTCAAGTGGCCTCAAAATTAGTGGAACACCTATGGTGAGAGTGAATGTGAGGGTCAGGATTTGACTAGAAAGTGCCTGTTATGAGCTCAGCATGTTATGACAGGAATGAGGTTTGATTGTAATGATAAAATGGGATATGTGAGAGACATTGCCAAACCCATCCTAGGTTGCAGATCAGACTGAGTGCTAAGCTCTGACCTTCATGCCAATAATAGTTGCATAATCTGAAAAGGTACTAGAATGGCCTCTTATGTATCTTGATTGACAGTATGCAGATGTGGTGAGTGACAATTGCCACATATTGCTTGTTGAGATTCGATGTTCAGTGGTAGTCAGTCGGAAATTATTCTGAACAGTGAGGAGCTGACAAAGGACACTTTCCCCATGGCTCATGATCCTTTATACTTTGTCATGCCGTCATTGACTGATGCAGTGGCTTGGTGCCCTTCCTCAGTCTAGAGGGTCCCTTCCTTAGGGTCAGAGGCCAGATCTCCTCCATGAGATGCATTACATTATGTATTGGCGTCTCAGTCGAAACCACTGGCAAGACTTCACTGACATTCATGTTGGTCGAGCTGCACCAGCCTCTACTTTTACTTCCTACATATTGTAACCTGGCAAAACACATAAAGTAGCTTTGGCTCTCATTGCGGGCAGAGCAGTTTTTGTTCACAAAGCACTTCTGAATCAAAGACCCATCACCTGCATTGTGCCAATAGCCCCAACCAGGGATGCATGACAAGGTTCATGAAGGCCCTGTGATCCAACCCAATGAACCTTGCACATAGTGGATGGCAATCATGCAATCGGGCACTTTCCCTCCATTGACATAAAAAGGTCCTCCCTCTTGAACACGCCCAGAGCGTGCTGTTTTTGGACACGGTCCCATCCTCAAGCTAATTCACTCAGTATTATTCCTAAACATGGTGCTGTTTCAGTGACCGGCTGCGGAAGAATTCTCGCTACAGCACCGACCATGCCCATTAAAAGTGGGCGATACTTGCTGTTTCCACTGCTTTGATTCTTTGGGCCCTATTTAATACAGCCTAGACGACAATTGGTTCCTGGTCAGCATTGCTACAGTGACACTTAAGGGTCACTTGGCCCCCCCTTTTTTTCAACTGGTGTCTCCTGTTACTTCTCAGTCCTGATGATGACCCAGTTTAAAATCATTATATTGAGGGGTCGAAACGGTGACAAAACTCTAGGTGGACCGATTTTAAAAAAAAATCTGATTGTGTCACGCAACACTCATTTCCAGAGTGCCGTAAGTAACAACATATTGCCACAATCAGTCTGTATTTGAATTGAATTGAATTGAAATTAAATTTGTAAAGCGCAGCTAATGCCCGGAGGCGTCTTGGCGCTATGGACAGACTGAGAACAAAAGAACATTAGTACAGGTAGTGATCAGGTAAGTTCCTTCAGGTGGTCTGTGTGAAAAGCCACGTTTTCAGACCTTTCCTGAAGCTCATCAAGGAGGGTGCTGTTTTTAGGGTAATAGGTAATGTATTCCACAGCGTTGCTGCTGATCTAAAAGGCTCCTACCTCCCCAAGTGGCCTTCTTGAAGGGGGTGGTTGCCATGTTCCTGGCCGTTCCTGACCGTAAGGTTTTATTGGGGACATACCATTTTAGTTTGTTCCTGAATTGTGTTGGTCCTTGGTTGTGTAGTGATTTAAAAGCAAGGCAAAGGACTTTAAATTTACATCTCTGCCTGACTGGAAGCCAATGTAATTTTTTTATGGCTTCTCTCGCCGATACATTTTTAGGAATTTTTAAAATAAGACGTGCTGCCGCGTTTTGTACTATCTGCAGCCTGTTAATTAGGCCTGAATTAATGGTAAGATAGAGACTATTACAATAATCTAGACGAGAGAGGACCAAAGCCAGAGTCACTGTTTTTAGAAGTTCTTCTGGTATATATTTCTTAATTTTGTTGATTAGTCTTATTGCACAAAAGGAAATAGATGTGACTTTACTGACTTGGTCCTTGAATTTGAGTTCTTTATCAATGATGATGCCCAAATCCTTAGTTTTAGTGGAGGGTACAGGCAGCGCATCAAGTACTGGGGGCCACCAGTCAGGTGTCCAGAGGGAGGGTTTATTACCAAAAATGATAACCTCCATCTTAGACGCGGTCAACTTCAAACAGTTGCCGTCCATCCAGTCACTCACATTCTTCATACAGATCTTAAAAGCCTCGCCCGGGTACTTTCCTCCATTTGTTTAAGACACCACAATCTGTGTGTCATCGGCATAGGAAGCTAGGGCGAATCCTGCTTCTTTTATTATCAAGGCTAACGGCGCAACATATAGATTAAAAAGCGTGGGGCTCAGGGCGGAGCCCTGAGGAACTCCACATGGTAGAGAGAACTGTTTGGCGGTTGCTGACCCCATTGCTCATTTAATTGCCGATTGGTTAGGAATGATTTTAAGAGTTTAAGTGCAGTACCTTTTATGCCCGCTTCCTGCAGACGGTCAGCCAGAATCTCGTGGCTGACCGTATCAAAGGCCGCCGAGAGGTCAAGCAGCACCAGCGCGGCTGTTCCTCCTCCGTCTAAGATTACACGGATATCTTCTGTGGCTGTAATTAAGGTCAACTCAGTGCTATGATGCTTCCTGAAGCCGTGTTGTGTTTCATCCAATAGTGAGTTGGATTCAATATGTTCAGAGATTTGTTTGTTCATTGCTTTTTCAGTGCATTTGGCAGCAAAAGGGAGCCTTGCAATAGGGCGATAGTTACCGGGTTCTGAGCTATCGAGATTATCTTTTTTTAAAAGGGGGAGAATGGAGGTGCGTTTCCATTGAGCGGGAAAAATACCGCTGGAGAATACTGTCTTAATGATAAAGCCCAGATATGCTGCCAGTTGTGAGGGTATCTGGTGCATTATGTTAGGTGGGCAGGGGTAGTAAGGAGAGCCCGACTTAATTGATAAAATGAGGTCTATTAATTGGTCGTCAGAAGGATTCCTGAATTCGAGAAGATTGGCTAAATCTTTCTTAAGACTAAGTGTATGCTTGCTCTGAATGTTGATACTAGCAAATTTATCATAGATGTTAGTCACCTTCTTTTGAAAGGAATTTGCTAGTAAGTTACAGAAATCCTGATTTGATTCCATATGATTGACCTTGTTAGGTTTGACCAGCTTATTGATAACCGAAAATAGGGTTTTATTAGTATCACATGCATTTTTTATGTGTTTGGTAAAATAATCTGTCTTGGCTTTTATAATGTCTTTTTATGTTGAGCGAGTTTAACTTTATATGCGATTTTCTCCTCTGCCGAATAATTTCTTCTCCATCTTTGTTCCTGTCTACGACATTCCTGTCTGGACAATCTCAAGTTCTCATTGTGCCAGGGTTGGGACAGTTTCCTTTTTATTGCTATACTGGAGATGGGAGTTATTGTATCCAATACCGTGTTAAGCCAGCGAGAGAGAATTTCGATGTTATGATCTGCTGCTGCATCCTGCTCCAGTTGGCAAGGGGTAGCGGCAATCGCCTTATCAAGTACATCTGGCTGGATTTTATGCCAGGCTCTACTGGTAGTATGTTGTACAGTTGGTCTGTATTGTACTGATGTCATGGCCATCATTGACCAGTTGACCACCCAGTGGTCTGACCAGGTTAATAGAAGGGATGGAGATATCACAAGATTCTCCCAGTTGGAGAATATACCATCTAACAAATGGCCAGCTTTGTGTGTCTGACCTTTGTTGACTAGAGGCAGTCCAAATGAGTCCATTAGATCAATAAGTTTTAATGAATTTGGATCTTCTATGTTTTCTAAGTGGAAGTTAAAATCTCCCAACACCATAAATTTTTCATTAGTGATTAAGGCTTCCATAACGGGGCAGATATTATCTATGAAGCTATTCCTATCTCCAGGAGGATGATACACCAAAATTCCTTTGAGGGCAAGTGAGTCAAGTGGTTCAATGGAGAAGGTCATGGCTTCGAAATCTACTGTATGTAGTGGTTCGAATCTGGCCTTATAATTATCTCGATATTTACTCTTAATATAACACAAGCGCACCACTTAGCCACTTTATTAACCTTCACTGCACCGCTAAATGATAGGAGCACCATTTTCTGTTTATTGAAAATAACTTTTGAAAAATTCAGGAAAGAAAAAAAGGATTGAAGAAATAATACGAATGCTAGACCACCTCTGTCTAAATATGTAAACAAATGAATGCACTTATGGCAAAATCGAAAGGCAGAACTGTTTAATTCTTTACTATATCACTACTTCCGTGGAAGTCCAGAATTATACTTTCCCCTTTGGGACCACTTGGTTTGTTAAATATTGTTAAGCCCAGGTCCCTAGGCTATTGGGTTGCCCCTTTTCTTTGAATCTCTGTCTCTATCCCTAAACAGAAGACTCCTGAAACATACTGGACAAGTTTTACTTCTTTATAGATTTGACTTTCTATATATCCCTTCTAACACCCAATCACACCTGTCTCTTGAAAGTTTGCATTGCGTATCCAAGTATTCTTATTGAACATCTATAGACATTTATAGGTGTGACCTACTATTACATGCACAGGCCCAAAAGCGTAAACTAATACAGACCTATAAATCTTTATGAATCAGGCCCTGAATGTCATCAGTTGGGTCACAACATTTTACCAATTTTTTCTCATCTAGGAGAAATCAATGATTTCTGGTAGTCATAAGCTACTTGCAAATAGAAAAGCTAACACTCATTCTACGTTCACCATAATCTTCTCCAACAATAGAAAGTTCATGATCCGCCCAATCATAACTTACTATAATACTTCATCACTTTAAATGTATAAAACAGGCCTTTCAACCATCACCACACTACATTTGAAACAAATATAACCGCCCACTGTATCAAACATCTAGGCCGATCTCATGTTCCAGTGATCTCAGGATCCCATGATCAACATTGACTGTAACAAAATCTCCCCCTGTAACAGAAGCCTAAATTATAGTGCATGATATCAGGTACAAGATTGTCTCAGCCTATTAAATAATATGGTTAGCTCTATCCAGCGCACCCTTGCAGCTTAATGTATCAGTGATTAAATCCCCTGTGATCTCCGGCAGCTAAAGCTCCCACAGTGGCACTTCTTCATACAAAATCAACCATACAGATCTCGTCTGACATTCATGTCCTAACTGTTGAAAATTCCCTCCATTTCCTTGTTCACACAAAGGCACTGCTTATTGAAAGATCCTCCTCCACCGCAGTGGATATCCTCCAAGCCAATTACTGTACCCTACTAAAAACAGAAATGTACGCATTTAATGATATGTTCTCCTTATTCTTGTAGGGAAATGTATTACAGTACTCCTAGAACTTCAGAGATCCCACACTTTCTTGTCTACTTTTATGCTTTAAGAAAATCAGATTGCAGCTGAAATGAATATTCTGAAAGGAGCAACGACTACTTGATTGTGGATAAACTTGATTAGGCTGCTTTCTGCCAAGCTTTTTAAGAATGCTGTTATAACTTGGATTGATAGAAGTAATGTGTAGCAACACAGGAACATTTCATCTTTTCACTTTCTGTGCAATAAGATTTTAGCTTTTCTGAAGGTATGCATGATGTGGTTTTTAGTGCCTCAGTGATGGGAAAGAAACCAGATGACTTCTGCAAAAAACAATTGCTATTGTCTAAAAGCAAATATGCATTACATCATGTTATTCCACATTTTTTCTGGAAATCAAAAAATGAGAAGGTGATCTCTGCTGTAACTTATCATGCACTACATGATTTTACCTCATGATTTAGAGAGCATGATGAATGAGCATGTGACATGCAAAAACAAATTTCCTTATGTATGGCCTGTAGAAAATTGGGTTTTTGTTTAAGGAGGTTGAAGACCCTTCTCAAGTAACAACCACAATCCCTGTCAGGGTGAGCGACAAAAAGTCACTAAATAAACCTTTGCATAACCCTCTGGTTGCTCGGCACAAAAGCAGTCAAGCTTAACTTAGAGGCAATGTGTAAAGTATTTATGCAGCACACAACCAGTAATGAAGTGAAAACACAGCAAAAGAAACATCCCACACCAATTGACAAAAATAGAGTGAAAGTTATAAATACTTTGAGACCAAAATGACAATTGTCCAATTAGTAGAACTGTAGATAGACAATGCTAAAATTTGAGGTAACTACTTCGCCTGAAAACACAAAGCACCACTCGCGGTCATCTGGCCGTGCTAGATCTGGGGAAAGTCACTAGTTCAGGCCTACCGCAATGGAGCACGGGCTGAATACAGGGACCAGGTTAGTCCCATTGCAAAAGTTATCTTCTCCAAGTCCTGTGGAAAGAGTTCAGTTCAGAGTGGGGAAGGAAGCAAGGACAGCATCATGGATGGTCGTCGCTGTAGCGCGCATAGCTTGCTGGGCGCCGCTGATGGTCATCCCTGTAGCACGAAGACCATGTTGGGCGTCGCAGACAGTTATTGCTGGAGCTTCTCATTGGAGGTTACTGTGGGCTGTCATTGCTGTAGCGTGAAGTGCAGATCTTGCGTTGCTGTTCATCGCTTGCGGTTGTTGTGGTGTCAAAAGTTGGGTTCACCGGAGCGTTGCATTAACGGTCGTTGCAGGCAGCAAGATCTTGGCTCAAACGGGCCTGTTCATGGATACAAAGAACCCACAACTTCAGGATTTCTTCCTTTCTTCACAGGAGGTACTCAACTGATGCCAGCTAAGGTTCCAGGACCTGGGAAGGTACCTCTTGGGGATCAGAAACTCACTCCAGCAGAGGCCAGCATGATTCAGGCAGGTCCATTGCAGGATATCAGCTGGGCAATTGCAGGGAGGCCTCTGGAGCCTGCTGTGTCCCTGTAGCTCAGAACAGGAGGTCAGCCACCTGTACCTTGGACTCACTCTGGCAGTCCTACTATCAAGCAGCAAGGCAGGCCTCAAGCAGCAGGGCAGTCCTCTGAAGGTCCAAGCTTCAAGCAGCAGGGCAGTCCTCTGGCAGCAGGGCAGTCCTATTAAGTACAAAGCAGGCCTCAAGCAAAAAGGCAGTCCTCTGAAGTACAAGCCAGTCCTTCTGGGGGTCCTCTGAAGGTCCAGGAGTGAACTCAAGGATTGGTCTGAGTGTCCAATATTTATTCCTGCTGCCAGGTTTTAAGTGGAAGAAACTTCTGGAGTTTTCCCCCCACTGATGGTGTTTGAATTTCCTACCTCTCTGCCCATGCTCCAAGGGGCCTGGGGTGACAAAAGGCTAGTAAGGCCATTCTTCAACCCAAAAGGCATTACCTTAAAGTGGTAGTGGCCCTCTGGGGTAGAGATTGCAGACCTTTCTCAGTCAGGGTAATCTTCCAGTACCCTCATGTCAAATCAAAGGTACTCAGGAACTTGGTAGCTCTAAGTCTGTTGATGAGCTAATCAGCTTGGGAGATGGGGTTAGCATCAGTTTTGGTAAATTAGTTGAGCCCCCTGTAATACACACAGACCTGAGTTCTAGAGTGGCACCCGGAGGAGCCGCTTTGGGTACCAGCTGGACCAGAGACTATTATAGTACTCAATATCACCCAATTCAAGCATCTTGGTCACTTCCTCCTTGATGCTAGCCTTCAACGTATCAGATAGTCTATAAATGTTGTTCTTTACAGGTATACTGTTCTCTGTGTCAATATCATGAGTACACAAATACGTGAGCCTAGGGGTGAGGGAGAACAGAGAGGCAAACTGCTCCAGCAACTGGCTATTTTCGCTCTGTTGCTCTGGGGTCAGGGTAAGGCCCCTCCACTGACCCATCCTCTTCCTTGGTAAATAGGAGGCCATGGAGAGGTTCACTCTCCACTCCAGCATCTCTCACTAGTGGCATTGTTGCTTCAGATCTCTCATAGTGTGGTTTGATGAGATTTACTTGGAGTACCCGTAAGGGGTTCTGGGAGTCTTGAAGTCCACCAAGTAGGTGACCACACCCTTTTTCTCCTTCATATCATATCATATCATATCAAGTATTTATAGAGCGCACGTACACCGATTGGTTTCTTGGCGCTGATTGCTAGGAGATTGGCCAACCCGGAGACAGATCATTCATAAGCTTGAATAAAGAGCCAGGTTTTGAGGCTTTTCCTGAAACTCAGCAAGCTAGCGCTTGACCTGATTTCCAGGGGATGGAGTTCCATAGACGGGGGCAAGAGTTGCGAACCTGCAACCCCTTGGCGCTTTCGCTTAAAGGTAGGGACCGTCAGCAGTTGGAGCTGTGCCGAACGTAGATTGCGTGAAGGGGTGTAACGGGAGATAAGATTATTTATGAATTTGGGGCTCTGGCCGTTCAGAGATTTGAACACCAGACATCCCACTTTAAACATGCAACGCTGGGGGATGGGGAGCCAATGCAGTTTCCTAAGAAGGGGGGATGCATGTTGCCATCTGGGTTGTTTATAAATCAGTCTGGCTGCTTGGTTCTGAACCATTTGCAGCCGTTTCGTAAGGTCAAGTGGAAGACCGAGGTAAGTTGCATTGGCATAGTCTAAGCGTGATATTACCAACGCCATCAGCACCTGAACCAGAGCTGCCTGAGTCAAAAGCCTACTTATCTTCCTAATTTTGCGTAACTGAAGGAAACAAGTGGAAATAACGGTGCCTACATGCGATTTTAAGGAGAGGTCATTACCAATGGTGACTCCTAGACTTTTCACTGAGGATGAGGGGACTGGGAGAGGACCTAATTCATTGGGCCAGTACTGTGGGCCCAAGTGGTTATGGGCACCACCTGTCAGGACCAGTTCGGTTTTTCCTGGATTTAATTTTAAATGGTTGTGATCCATCCAATGACGGATGAATGTCATAGTGGATTGAAAATCAGAGATTGACTGGGAAGAGTTGTCAATAGTAAACACAAGTTGGAGGTCGTCGGCATAATTAAAGGTGTCCACCCTTCTTTCCTTCAGACATCTAATCAGAGGAAGAAGGTAGAGATTGAATAGGTGCGAGAGAGCGCAGAGCCCTGAGGAACCCCGCAAGTTGTTTTAAGTTTAGAGGCAGTGAACTGGCCAGTACGGACGGCCTGAGAGCGGTTTTCCAGGAAAGAGATCATCCATTTAAGGGCAAGGCCCTGAATGCCTGCCTCTCTGACACGGTCTACCAGTATAATATGGTCGACCGTGTCAAATGCGGCCGAGAGATCTAACAGTACCAGGGCCTGAGGAGAACCTTTATCCGCCTTTCCTCTTAAGGAGTCCAGGACTGCTAATATGACAGTTTCTGTGGAATGGGCTGGACGAAAGCTCGCTTGGCGTGGGTCAAGGAACTCGGATTGTTCCAAAAGTTGGACATGCATTAGCAACGTGGGCTTCAAGTAATTTGGCCAGATAGGGGAGCAAAGAGATTGGGCGGTAGTTACCCAGCATCTTGGGGTCTGCACTAGGTTTTTTAAGGAGAGGGACCACTATAGCCTCCTTAAATGAGTTAGGTACAACGCCCTGGGACAGTGAATTGTTGAGTAGTGCAAGGACTGGGGCCGAAACGGTGGAGAAAGCTGTTTTTAAAATATGAGGGGGACATTGGTCCATAGGGGAGCCAGATCTAACTTTTACTAGAAGGTCACCCAGGATAGTTGTGTCAATTGATGGAAAGCAGTTAAGGGAGTGGGGGTTTCTAGGCAAGGGGGGGATTACCTGAAGTGACGTATGGGAGGGGATACTGGCTTTAATATCGGCGATTTTATCAATAAAAAATTTGTTCAGGGAATCGCAAAGATCCTGTGATGGAATGGGTTTACTAAGAGTTCTCTCAGGATTGGATAATTCGTCTATGATAGTAAAAATTTCTTTAGATTTATTGTTAGCAGATAGGATTCTCGAGGAAAAATGGGCTGCCTTAGCTAAGGAGATTGCCTTTTTGTATTCCTTCAGGGCCAGTAAATAGATAGTTTTTTGGGCCAGCGAATAGTCCAGCCTCCACTTTCTTTCAGATTCACCTCATATGACCCTGACCAGCAGTCTTGTAGGGCCCACTGCCTTTATAAGCCACACTTTCTGTCCAGGCTGAAGCTCGACCAGAGAGGTCTTCTGGTCATTCATGAGTTTCATTACCTCCTGTCTGTCTTCTAGATTCTCAGAAGCCTTCTTCCAGAAGTGTTGTATCTGATTTCTGAAGCCAGCATGTAGCTAACTACATCCTGGGGGAGCTAAATGGGAGCTTGCTCCCAACCCTCCTTCACCAAACTGATTCTCAAACAGTATATCTGTAGAGAGCTCAAATGGACAAAAGTCAGCTCCCTTCTGTGGCACCTGTAGGCAAAAAGCAAGCATGGTAAGAGAACATCCCACTTCAGCCTCATGGGCTCTGGTAGGCACTGGGTACCTAGTGGCATGGTCCACCAAAGCCAGGATAAACTTGTTGCCCAAGACAGTTTTTGGGTCCAGGGGCCCAATAATGTTGACGCCCACTCTTTCAAAGGGGGTGGCAATGACAGGTAAGTGAAACAGGAGAGCTTTTAGCTTTTTTCCTACCTTCCCATTGGCCTGGCTGGTGGCACATGTTCTACAGAATGCTTCTGAGGCTGTCTTCATCTGGTTCCAAAAAAGTGGGTTGCAAGCCTGGCAAAGGTCTTGTCCTGCCTCAGATTTCCTGTTAGGGGTATATCATGAGTCTTAAAGTCAACAAAATTACATTTCAGTGACAGGAGATAAATGGGCAAAGGTCTAGGGGAAGACCACCCTAAAGGCTGTCAGTTCTAACAAGGCCCTGTTGTAGATATGTTTATGGCTAAAATACCTCATTTATCCATGCCAAAAATGTGCAAAATTATCCCTGGCTGGGATTGGTATATTTTCCACTCTGTATTTCTCCCCCATAAGTTTGGAAAAGTCAGCAGTGGTATATCCCATGCAGTGGTTGGGAAGTTGATATTCCAAATTTTGGTTTGCCTTTTAAGTTTGTGAACACCGCAAAACAAATACATTTCTGGGCATCACAAACTGAAGTCCAACCCTTTCTCACCCTAGAAATGGTCAGAAAGTTACTTCAGCTAAGGGCTAGGGTAATGTAATTATTAAGATGAGAAGAGGAGCAGGTTACCCCCATGTTTGTTGGCAGTGAAAATGTTTTCCCCGTGAAGAAAAAAAGAGAAAAAACCTGCCTTTGCACATTTTACTGTACTTTCCACTGTGCACAATTTTCAAACTATGTAGAATTTGGCACAGGAGAATAAGCATCCTTAAGAAAGTCACCTTACATGTTTAGTTGTATACCTGGAGACCTGTGCCTGGTGTTGCTTTCCGGGCACACTATTCATCTGCTTGGTGAATAGGAAAAATGTATAATATTATGTTCAGGTATAGTCTTAAACTACACCTGTTACATTTTACTTTTTTGGTGACTCTTAGAGTTTGGTGGGGCTGCAATACTGTCATAAATAGCCAGTGCTTCCACCCATGCAATCTCACAGTTCCCACCCTCATTTAGAGTTAAGGGAACTGCAGAGAGTACAGATGTGGAGCCTCAGCTGGCTTTGCTGTTGGAAATCTTTGACCTGACTGTCTCTATGTCACTGGACTGCCACGTAATTCTGGCACTCAATCAATCAATCAATCAATCAGGGAGTTTTAAGCGTGCTACTCACCCGTGAGGGTCTCAAGGCGCAGGTGGGGGGTAGCAGCTCCGGTCAGTCAAAGAGCCAGGTCTTGAGGGTCCTCCGGAATATGTGCAGGGTGGGGGCACGTCTGATGTCGATCGGGAGCTCGTTCCAGGTCTTGGCTGCTATGTAGGAGAAGGTTCTTCCTGCCGTTCTTGCTCTGCGGATGCCCGGGGATTCAGCGAGGGTGAGGTCGGCGGATCAGAGTTTCCTCTTGGGTACGTGGAAGGAGATTCTATTATTGAGATATTGAGGTCCGGTGTTGTCGAGGCATTTGTAGGCGTGGGTGAGTATCTTGAAGGTTACTCTCTTTTCAGCGGGGAGCCAGTGGAGGTTACGCAGGTGTTGGGTGATGTGTTTGTGCCAAGGGATGCCGAGGACGAGTCTGGCTGCGGTGTTCTGTATGGTCTGGAGTTTGCCGAGCAGAGACTTTTTGATCCCGGCGTAGAGGGCGTTTCCTTAGTCCAGTCTACTGGTTACGTTCGTTTCCTCTTCCTATTCCGCAATTGGCAGCCATTTTGGGTCAGCGCTCTAGTCGCTGGACCCTGTCAGGGAATTTAAATCCACATGACGCGACCGCGCAGCGGGCATTAGTTGCTACGAGCCTGCAGCGCAAGGGGGGCTTTCCTAAAAATTCTGTTTTAACTCTTTTAAAGTGATTTTAGCTAATTGCTTTGTGACTGTGATTATTTACTGTGTTGTTGATGTACTGTGAGCTGTGTTAAAGCTCAAGGGGGAATACGTTCGTTTCCTCTTCCTATTCCGCAATTGGCAGCCATTTTGGGTCAGCGCTCTAGTCGCTGGACCCTGTCAGGGAATTTAAATCCACATGACGCGACCGCGCAGCAGGCATTAGTTGCTACGAGCCTGCAGCACGAGGGGGGCTTTCCTAAAAATTCTGTTTTAACTCTTTTAAAGTGATTTTAGCTAATTGCTTTGTGACTGTGATTATTTACTGTGTTTTTGATGTACTGTGAGCTGTGTTAAAGCTCAAGGGGGAATACGTTCGTTTCCTCTTCCTATTCCGCAATTGGCAGCCATTTTGGGTCAGCGCTCTAGTCGCTGGACCCTGTCAGGGAATTTAAATCCACATGACGCGACCGCGCAGCGGGCATTAGTTGCTATGAGCCTGCAGCGCGAGGGGCTTTCCTAAAAATTCTGTTTTAACTCTTTTAAAGTGATTTTAGCTAATTGCTTTGTGACTGTGATTATTTACTGTGTTGTTGATGTACTGTGAGCTGTGTTAAAGCTCAAGGGGGAATACGTTTGTTTCCTCTTCCTATTCCGCAATTGGCAGCCATTTTGGGTCAGCGCTCTAGTTGCTGGACCCTGTCAGGGAATTTAAATCCACATGACGCGACCGCGCAGCGGACGCGCGCAGCGGGCACGCCACTGGCGCGCCAAAGGCGCGCCTAAGGCAAGCCCGTTTGCACCCGTCCGCGGCCGGCAGGGGCTAGGGGCTAGGAGTCCTGCCCCTCCTCAACAAAAGAGATACTTTTACAGCCCTGAGCAGCTAAAAAATCTAAATAAAACTCCTGATATAGGATGCACTCACAAAATTAATCCCAGCTGCCTTGAGATGAGTTGTAGGCATTGCTCCTTCATGCTACAAACTCAATCCTCCTCTCCCTCTCTGGAAGAATCGCAGTTGAGAATTTATAAAATGTTTCTGCTCAACTGCAGATCATTACCTAAACACTCTTCGGAGTTATTTATTCTGTTGTCAGAGGAAAGTCCGGACATTTTGTTTCTTACTGAAACATGGACCAACCTCTACTCGGAACCTGACATTGTTCAAGCCCTTCCCTCCGATTACCTAATTCAGAGACTTGATAGACCTACAGGGAAAGGCGGTGGGGTTGCTATTATTTTTAAAAACTCTTTTGAGTGTCGTACTCTTGGGAGCCTTTTAACTGATTGCGAGAATCTTCATTTCTCTATAAGACTCTCCCCCTCGCTCTCCTTTTCGGGCATTTTAATCTACCGACCGCCTGGACCGATGGGCCAGTTTTCTAACTCTCTATCCGAAACAGTCACCAAGTTGGCTAGTTGTGCTTCTAATTTTACTATTCTAGGCGATCTAAATGTCCACATTGACGACCATGCGTCAATAGTCGCGTCAGATCTCTCTTCGGACCTCGCCGCCCTTCAACTCCTCCAGAAGGTGCCATTTGCCACTCACACTAAAGGTCACCTTCTCGACCCTGTTTTTTCTAACTTACAAGAGCTACTTTGTTTGGACCCTATTCCCATTCCTTGGTCAGACCACCATTTGATCCCCTTATATTGGTCGCCTAAGTTGGCTATCCCTACTGCTCAACCATTAGGAAAAACAGTTCGCGGCTGGCCTAAACTTAGCCTTGAAAAATGGACCTTTGTCTTGGACCTTTCCAAACCATCTACTAACACTGATCCGGTACTAGCGAACGACCATTTCAATAACTGGATCGAAGGGACCTTAGATCAGGTTCTCCCCAAGAAGAATATCCAGATAAACACAGGACCCAATAAAGCAGCCTGGTACACGCCTAATCTTCGCAAGTTAAAGCAAGTGTGTAAGAGGGCTGAGAGAAGTTGGAGGAAAGATTTCTCTCTCCCTAAGAAAAAGCAATACAGGGATACCATTAGTACATACAAATGCGAAATCAAAAAGGCGCAAGCTTACTATTTTAGCAAAAACATTTCCGCCGCCGTTAACTCCCCTCGGGAGACGTTTCGCATTGTAAATAAACTCCTGAATGCACCCACTCCCTTGGACTCCCATGAAGCTACAGACGACCGATGCAATGACCTCGCGGACTATTTTCATAATAAAATTTTAACCATCAGCTGCTTGTTTCCTAACTCCCCGCCTGTTCCCCCCTCAGAGGAAAAAAAGTATGGAGTAAAGAACATTCTCTTGAAGTGTTCCCGCCATTGGACATTGAAACTTTCAAAACCATGTTTGCATCGGTTAAGAGTGGATCACCTAGAGATCCGGCCCCTGTTAATATCTTGAAATCTGTAGCTGCCTTAGTAGGCCCCACTATCATGGAATTGATCAACGCCTCGCTCTCCTCCGGAGTGGTCCCTCCCCTTTGGAAAAAAGCCTTGGTAAAAGCCTTACTGAAAAAACCGAACTTAGACCCCGACTGCCTTGGCAACTATCGTCCTATCTCGCTCCTTCCTGGGGTGAGCAAAATCGCAGAAAAGCACGTAAATCGGCTGCTCTCCAGATACCTAGAAAGGGAGAACCTTCTTCACGCGTCCCAAACTGGGTTCCGTCCAGGACATGGGACGGAAACTGCTTTATTAGCAGTCGTCGAGGACTCCAGAAGGATCCTCGATGCAGGAGGCTCCCTGGCCGTGCTTCTTTTAGATCTTAGCGCGGCCTTTGATACGGTTAATCACCGTATTTTAGTCCAACGGCTTCAGGACTTGGGTATTACTGGAGTTGCCCTGGACTGGCTGCAATCTTTTCTGGAGGTCAGATATTTCCAAGTAGCCGAGAGTGAGGCCATTTCCACTCCCCGACCTCTCCATTGTGGGGTTCCTCAGGGGTCGTCCTTGAGCCCCACTCTTTTTAATGTTTACATGGCTCCTCTTGCTGACATTGTTCTTCCATTTGGGGTGCAAATTATCACTTATGCCGACGACACTCAATTGGTCGTCGCTTTGAACCATATTAACAAAGCATCTACCTGTTTTGGCCCATGTCTCGAGGAAGTGATGAGATGGATGAAACATTCCCATCTTAAACTAAATGGGGACAAGACTGAGCTTATGATCCTTGGCAAACCTTCTCTCTCTGAAATAGCTTCCACCTGGCCTATTTGTATGGGCTCTATGCCGGCCCCTAAACCAGAGATAAAGAGCCTTGGTGTTTGGCTTGATTCCGAGCTCGGCTTTAAAACCCAAGCCAGAAAGGTTGTTGCCTCCTGCTTCGGCATTTTAAGAATGCTGCACAAAGTGCTTCCTCTGCTACCCTACCAGGTCAGAAAGCTTGTAGTCCAATCGCTTATTTTATCCTGCTTGGACTACGGAAATGCTTTGTACCTCGCTGCCCCTAACCAGGTGCTGGCCAAACTCCAAACTGTGCAGAACTGTGCCGCTAGGATTCTTATGGGAATTCATAGCCGCCAAACAGCAAGGCCAGCCTTAAAGGCTCTCCATTGGCTTCCAGTTTTGGAAAGAGTCCAGTTCAAAGCTTTCTGTATTACTCACAGGCTGATAGGAGGGAAAGGACCTCCTATTATCTCATCTCTGCTCCAGCCCTATTTAGCTAATAGGGACCTTCGTTCAAATAATCTTCATTTGGCCTCTGTGCCTAGAATCAAGAAGGCGGAAGCGGCGGCCGTCTTTTTTCTTACAACGCCGCTAAGCTATGGAACTCACTTCCTCTGCAGCTCCGAAAGGAACCCAACTATATGACATTCCGCAAGATGCTTAAAACTTGGCTTTTCCCCAAATGATCGTGTCTCAGCTTGATTCGACTTTGCCTACAGCGCTGGGATGCCCGCGGGTAACCATGCGCTTTATAAATATCATTTTCATTTCATTTCATGAGTGCGTGGGTGACGGTCTTCCTTGATTCGTGGGGGATCCATTTGAAAGTCTTTCGGAGGATGCTGAGGGTGTTGAAGCAGGTGGAGGCGACGGCGTTGACCTGTCGGGTCATGGAGAGGGAGGACTCGAGTACGATGCCAAGGTTTTGGGCGTGGTCCGTGGGGGTGGGGGGCTGCTGAGGGTGGTGGGCCACCAGGTGTTGTCCCATGCGGAGCGGGAGGGTCCGAGGACGAGGACCTCTGTTTTCTCCGAGTTGAGCTTTACGCAGCTGCTGCTCATCCAGGATGCGACGTCCTTCATTCCTTCCTGGAAGTTGAGTCTGGTGGTGATGGAGTCCTTAGTGAGGGAGAGGATGAGTTGGGTGTCATCGGCATAGGATACTATGCTGAGTCCGTGCTGTCTGACGATAGTGGCGAAGGGGGCCATGTAGATATATATATTTTTTTTAAAGTTCTTTATTAATTTTATTAACCAAGAATATACAGCGTATAAAGACGTAAGAATGCATCATATTCCCACCGGCTCCCACCCCCAAGGATCATCCCACCCCCCCCCCCACCCTGGGTGGTCCTTTGAAAGGCAAGAAAGAAAGAAAGAGAGAAGAAAAAAGAATAAAGATATATATTCGTACCCTGGCATGAAGAAAAAAAACAACAAAAAAAAACAAAAAAAGAAAGAAACAGAAAAAATTAGGGAAAGAAGCGCTATCCAGAATTGAAATGTAGCTTTGCCCGTGTTACAGCACAAATTGGGCCATATACAATATACATATATACCTATACTTTATCACCCAATCCCCTCAGCTTCGCTGTCTTCCGACCATCTGATCAGAGGGGCCCAAATGTCCATCCCCTTGGCTCTAGCTCTCTGCCCTCTTCTCGCATATACTGTCGTCTCTAGCCTGAAGACCGCCAAAAATCTCCCCAGCCATTGTTGTCCCATACGAGGAACAGGATCAAGCCAATGGGTGGCTAAGCAGAGTCAAGATACTATCATTGCAATAAAGAGAAAGGTATGTACCCGAGCTGGTAGTCGAGAACTGCTCACTCCCAATACTATCAACTGTGATGTCATTTCTATATGCTGTCCCAGATGAGATTCAAGAATGATTCCAACCTCCATTTTAATTTAATCCAAATTGGGACAGGATGCAAACATATGTACGATGTCTGCTGCTGGAAAACTACAGCGCGGACATGTTGTTCCCGCACCTCCTCCCCATTTAGAAATCTTCTCCGGTGTTATATAAAGGTTAAACCAGGTCTTGAAACATTGCAATTGGAGGTTAGTAGCAATACAAGAAGTTTGGGCCATATTAAGTGAATCTTCAACCTCTCCCGCTTCAATCTGTAGCCGCTCTTGCCAACGTTCACAGTGTTTATGTAAATCATCAATCATCGTCTCATTTAGTTTTTTATAGATCCCACCTAGTGTAACTGATCCTTTAAGCAGCATCTCGACCAACATCACCCGGGCAAAACCACTGCTCCCCCCAGATTTTGTCCCTAAGAAATCTCTTATCTGGAGATATTTAAAGAATTGACTATTGTTGACCCCAAAAGTTTCCTTGATCCTGTCAAAGGAGATCACCCCAGTATCATCCATAATGTTCCCAACCATCCTAACACCTTTGCCATGCCATATTTTCATAAGGCCATCATTAAAAATACTAGGGAACGATTTATTACCATACAATGGGGTGTAAGCATGGATGAGGCCCAGACCAAGCCTTTTTCGAACAGCAACCCAGATTTTGAAAGCACACATTAGTGTCTTGAACTTCACTCTTTTGTAATACTTAAAATCAGTATAATGCAGAAGACAACCCCTAGCCCCTGACCCCAACAGTAAATCAAAAATTGATGCGGGAGCCGCCTCCTGCCTTGATTAAGTTCATCCCTAATTAGACTTCCTATTTTTAACAATATGGCCGCCCAGTGATATAGCTGAAGATTAGGGACGGCCCATCCTCCTCTGTCCCTAGGTAACGTCAAAAACTTTAGCGCTCTCCGGGGGCGGTGATTGGCCCAGAGAAATTTAGTAAACAACTGGTTCATAGCTTTAAACCAAGTATTATCAATGGCCAGCAGAATTGCCCTAAAGAAATATAAAAATTTTGGCAGAAACACCATCTTGATAACGTTACACCTCCCCACAAAGCTTAGCTTAAGATTGTCTATGCGATTTAAATCTGTTTTGAATTTTGGAAGCAGTGGATCCAAATTAGTTTCTACAATCATAGACACATCTGCCATTATCTCGACCCCAAGATATGTTGCCTTTCGTACAACCCGCGGGTCATTAAACTGGAGTCCCTTGCCGACTACCACAAGAGTTTTGTTGGAATTGAGTCGATATCCCGAGATATGCTCGAAAGTCTCTGCCTCCTTTTCAATTTCGGCTAGTGCACCAAAAGGGGTGGGGGTCGTGATAGCTAAATCGTCAGTGTATGCCAGGATCTTGGAGCTCCCCCCATTACTATGTATAGCTAAAATCTGATCATTATCCATAATTTTTCGGACCAGAGGGTCAATATACAAAGCAAATAACAGGGGGGAGCAAGGGCAGCCCTGACGCGTCCCCCTTCTAATCGACGCAGGATCTGACAGTTCCCCCATTATAGCAATTCTGGCCACCGGATTGTTATACATTATTGAGATAGCCTTAATGAAACCAGTACTAAACCCTCTGCTCTCAAGAGTTGCCCATAAAAACGGCCAGGAGACCCTATCAAAGGCTTTCTCCGCATCTAGCAGGATTAGCCCGATAGGGTCTCCCGTAATCTCTGCCGCATCAAAGAGAGCAATCACTCTCTGAATATGATCGATTGTGCTCCTACCCGGAACAAACCCATGTTGGGTGGGAGAAGCCAATTATTTAATCACTGTGGCTAACCGATTTGCCAGAATCTTGGCATAAACCTTCACATTGCTATTAATTAGCGTTATAGGCCGTTAAGACCCGAGCTCCTTGACCGACTTCCCTTTTTTGGGGAAAACCACAATGTTGGCCGATCCCCATGACTCAGGCGCCCTCTGACCAGACTGGGCTTTTAGAAAAACTTCAACCATAATTTCCAGTAAGCAGGGAGCCAATTTTTTATAGAATTCCCCTGGGATAAAATCAGTGCCCGCTGCCTTCCCGTTAGCCAAGGAGCTGATGACAAATGCTACCTCTTCAGCCGTAATGGGTACCTCTAATGCTTCTCTTTCCTCCCTAGTTAGCCTTTCTCCTGGAAGCTCTGCTAGATAATCCCAAATTTCCTCATCACTTCCCATAGTTTCCTCTGTATAGAGTAGTTGGTAAAAACTCTGGAAAGCAGCCCTAATGCCTGTGGCCTCAGAGACTAACCCAGCTTGAGGATCATTGATTGCGAGGATTGCTCCCTGTGTCACCCTTTGTCTAGTGCGTACCGCTAGCAAATGTCCCACTTTCTCACTGCATTCATACATTTTGGATATCCATGCTGCGTATTTCCCTGCCGCTTTCTTTGTTGAGACTTCAAGAATTTTGGATTTGGCTAATGCGACCCGAGTTTGTACCTGGCCCACATCACCCCCATTCATAATAGCTTCAACCAATTGCGTCTCTGCGTCGCCTAATTTATCATAGAGTTCCTGTAGGTAGATTTTACCCGCTTTCTGAGACCGCCAGCCATACCTTGAAGTTTCCCCCCTTATCCCAGCTTTCAGAGCGTCCCATACGATATCCACCCGGGTGCTACCCCTGTTATCGGATATAAATCTAGGAATCCATACTTTCATATGTGCTAAGTACTCTTGATCATAGAGGAGTGCTCTATCAAAGGTCCACCGCGGTACCTCCTTCTTTAAGGCCTGAAGTGGGATCTCTAGGACTAGCGGATTGTGATCAGACATGACCCTAGGAAATTTGAAGATCCGGCAGTTAGTAGAGAGACCCTGAGACACAAAGAAATAATCCAGCCTAGCATGTGTCTGATGTGGTGCTGAAAAGAAGGTAAAGCCATAGTCATTGGGTTCTTGCGAGGCCCAAGCCTCAATAAGTCCATGAGTCAAGCATAAATTCAGCAGAGCCTTAAAGACTCTGGGTTTACGTCCTCTATATAAGCTAGTCCCGAGCTTCATCGTATTAGCTCTCAAATTTAAATTAGTCGCCACAGATAATTAAAGGCAATTGCCACCCAACAAGTTACATATTCAACCAGTTAAAAAGAGCTGGATCATCGAGCACTGACCCGTAAATTGAGCAAAGCGTAAAGGAGTAATTATCCGCATTACATAGAGTGAGGACCCATCTGCCCAGGTGATCTGCCTTAGAGCGTAAAAAATTAAACCTTTTTCTGCGAGCCATAATGGCTACCCCTTTTGTGCGTGTGCCTTGAGTTGTGAAGGAAACTAGCT
Organism: Calotriton arnoldi; assembly: GCA_963921515.1. NCBI lineage: Eukaryota > Metazoa > Chordata > Amphibia > Caudata > Salamandridae > Calotriton > Calotriton arnoldi. The sequence goes on along the minus strand of CAWUFW010017159.1, from coordinate 97,144 downwards.
GATACCCTGCTAATTCTGCCACCTTTTGTCTCCCTGCTTCGATATGTGTCTCTTGTAGACATACTATATCCGCATTCAAATGCTGGATATCTTCATTGACCCTGCTTTTTTTGCGTGGACAATTCAACCCACATATATTAACCGATGCAATTCTTTGCTTACCCCTTGTCATTTACTACATTCTCAATTGTCCTAGATGAAAATGTGCCTATCATTCCATATAATCTCCATGCCATTACATATACTTCAACCCGATGGACCAGCTGTGCCCCCAAAAGAGTCCCTACCCCCTCCCTCCCCCCACCCTACCTTGCGGCAAAAAAGGTCCGAAGACCCTTGTGATGCCTCCTGCATGATGCTGCTTCCCACCACCACCCATCAAGCTCCACTATATACACAACAAAAGACTACATATAGTTATTGTCCGAGTACATCAGCCTAGAGAGTCCTTATGGCCTGCGGCTCCTGATATCTCCCGTAGAAAATCCTGTGCTTGTATCTCAGATGAAAAGACATTTATATTCCCCCAGTAGATGACCTTAAGGCGAGCAGGACTCAGCAGATACACCTCACAGCCAACCTTTTGGCAAGGAGTGATGAGCTGGCGTAACCTCCACCTCCTTTCCACCGTAGCATGGCAGAAGTCCGGCCTGACAAAAAAGGAGTGGCTCTCTGCCGAGCGCCTTGCTTCAGGGCGTGCTTTGTCAAAGATTGCTTGTCGTAGCAAAAAGTTGCCAAAAAAGATTAATATAGCTCTGGGTTTGTCGTCCCCTCCCACCTGTCCCTTCCTTTTCTTCAACATGAATGGAAACCGATGCACACGCTGTAATTCTATATCCCAATCCTAATGTGACAGTTCGGGAAAGCCGCCCTTCAGCAATCGCAGCACAAACCCTCTGATGTCTTTGCCTTCCGCATTTTCCGGAATGCCCAAAAGTCTTAAATTGTTGCGCCTCTGGCTGTTCTCGAAATCTTCGAGCTTCCACATGACATCCGTCATCCTTGATTCATTTGAAGTCACTTGTTGGGCTACACTCTCAGCTCCTGCCTCTAGAGTCACCACTCGCTGTTCCAATACCGTTGTTCTTTCGGCAATTTCTATACAAGTTTTATTGATTTTCCGGATGGCCCCTTGTATCAGCTTAGTTGCATGGTGTGCCCTCTTGTGCTCCTGTCGAGCCTCAGATTGTATTTGCTTGAGAGTGGAATATATAAGATCCATCGAGGGGGGAACCTCAGAAGTGGACTTCGTTAGGGTAGATATGTTATTTTCCTCTTGAGCGCCAGCATCTGGTGTCAGCCCGTTATCAGTTTCGAAATGCGTAGCGGAGTAATCCCATTTTAATTGTTCAGATTGACTTTGATCGGAATCCGATAGCCTTGCGCACAGCATTTTACCCCCTCCCCCTTTATTTCTGCTCCTGCGCCTCTGAGTGAAGATACGCTTTTGTGTATTGAGATTGGAATGACAGCTGCCTGAGTCCACCTCCGATTCCTCTGGCATAGATACTTCATCCCCACTTGCACTAAGATTGGATGGCTCAGAGTCCTCATTGAGGGAGTAGAACTTGTCACCTCCTTCAGGAGTCCCTGCAGTCAGATACTGCATCAGAGTGGATCTGGGGTTGGCAGATAAACGTACATTGGTGGCCTGTTCTAGTTCCTTATTCCCCTGATCCCCCACCACGGCATCAGCCACCAACAACTGGGGTTCCCCCTGTAAAATTATAGACTTGTCTGAACATGTGGGTGCAAAGGGCACTAGTCCCGTACTTACAATAGCCAAGGGTGTAAGACCCTCACCGCTTGCTGCCGTCACTGGAGTTTCCTCATTATTATTCTCCACAGCTTCGGCGAGAGATTTGCCTTTCTCCTGGACTTTCCCTCGACCGGTAAACATTCCTGGAATCACTGGTTGCTTGTCAGAGGCAGCGCCCGCCTCCTCGCCTGGACGCTGCTCCTTTGTTTTAGATTTCCTGAGGACCGCCTCCGCACTTCCTGCTACCGCGGGAGTAGCGTCTCCTCCCTTCTTCCCGCTTGGAGCCTTGCGAGTCACTGGGGGGCCGCGCTGACTCCCGGCAGCTCCCGCTCCTGCTCCGTTGCCTGTTGCTCCGCTGTTGCCACGGTCCCGTGGGGGTTTAGGACTTTCGGCGGCATACTGATGCGGCGGGGTTGGCGACCGTGGCTGCCTGCACCCGACAGTATCCTCACGGCAGTCCGAATCAGCAGGTACGCAAATGCGATCGTTTTGCCTTGCGATCGCCACAGCAGTCGCCTCAGACCATACAGTAGACAGTTTTTGGCCATTTAATACATTTTAGCTGATGTCCCCTCGGAGTTTCCCTGGAGTCTCGGATGGGTGGTGAACTGCAGAACCTCACGCAGCCGCCATCTTGCCAACCGGGGCCATGTAGATATTGAAGAGCGTGGGGCAGAGCGACGATCCTCGGTGTACTCCGCAGTTGATTTCTGTGGGTTCGGAGAGGAAAGGAGGCAGTCTGATTCTTTAGGATCTGCCGGTGAGGAAGGAGCGGAGCCAGTCGAGGGCGGTTCCCTGTTTGCCAGCATCGTGGAGTCTGGCGGTGAGTGTGCGGTGGGAGACGGTGTCGAAGGCTGCAGAGAGGTCAAGTAGGATCAGGGCTGCAGTGTGTCCTTGGTCGAGGAGGGTGCGGATGTCGACTTTTTACAACCCATTTTGAAATCTTGGGGCTCGTATGTGCAGGACACTACAGACTTTCTAGTTCTCCTGAATGGTTTACCTGTGGAAAATATTGAAGATTGGTTGCTGTGTACTATTGATGTTACTTTATTGTATACTTCAAATCCTTTACAAGAAGGTTTGGAAGCAATGCGTGGGCACTACTGAATCAGCCTCATATTAGAGCTAACAAAGTGTTCCTAATGGAGATACTAAGGTTTTATTTACAACACAGCTACTTTCGATGGAAGGAAGATTTATTTTTGCAAATCAGCGTAACCTCAATGGGTTCTGGGAGGGCACCTGTGTACTCTAACATTTTCATGGCGAAGTTTGAACAAGATCACATTTATTAGAATGACACATGGAGTGATCATTTAGCATTTTATTGTAGATAAATTGATGATATATTCCTCATCTGGCGAAATACCAAAGAAACCTTAATCAAGAACATTGCAACATTGAATAACAGAAATGACAGGATTAAATTCACCCACGCCATCAGTAATACCAATCTTTCATTTCTGGATGTATGGATTGAAAAGAGCAACTTAGGTTTGAACACAAGTGTATACACAAAACCAACCAACAGAAACAATGCCCTACATTTCCAAAGCTTTCATCCACCGCGATTGTTGGAAAATTTGCCACACTCACAAATGATGAGAGTGAAAAGAATCTCTTCTAATGCAGAAATTTGTGAATCAGCCACAATCAAGATAAGACAAAGATATCTACAAAGGTGGTACCTAAAATCGACTGTGGCAAAAGCTGAAGAACGGATAAGACTACAAGAACGCAAATAACTTTTAAGCAAACAAATGAAACCGGAGGAGAATCAGATGGTCTTCGTTTCTAAATACTCTATGAAATATAAGTGCATCAAAAAAGCAATTCTGAAACGTTGGGAGTTATTAGAAACAGAGCCGGACTTCAAAGCTGCATATAAACACAGACCGTTGTTCGCTTATACTAGAACTAGAAACATTAAGGAATTGTTGTCATCTAAAAGTGAGCTTGTCCAATTCAACCCACAAGGGATGAAAACATTTCTGAATTCTGTACATTGTAGTAAGTAGCCACATGACACATCCAAGAACGGGGGAATCAGTAGCACTCAAACATTCATCAAACTGTAACACAGCGAATGCTATTTACTGCATCAAGTGCCCATGCAGGCTGCTTTACGTAGGTAAGACAGAAAGGGAAATAAGGATTAGGATAACTGAACATAAAAGCATGATCCGGAGATAAGAACACCAATTCCAACCTAGTGGTACATTGGCTGGAGCAGTGACACAACATCTCGCAATTACGTTTCCTCATCTTGGAAACAGTGATGCCAAAGGAGGCATAGATCTGAGTAAAACGTTACTGCAGAAAGAAATTTTTGGGATAAAAAAATTCAACACCATGACACCGAGGGGACTCAATGACAAGCTGGACATGAATGAATGAATGAAGGAATGAGTTTTTTATATAGCGCAACGTTCACTCCAAGGAGTATCTTGGCGCTGTATGCGGAAAGGGAGGGCACCTACCAGGAGAAGAGCTGGCGTAGATTTAGATAATAGAGATTCAGAGAAAAGACCAGGCAATATTATCTGGAATACCAAAAATCCATGGGGCATATTAGCAAGACCGGCGATAAAATTATCGCCGTTTTAGCGGCAGGAAACTGCCGCTAAAACGGCGATAATGGGCTTGCTAATATGCGTTATAGAATTCCAATAGAAGCCCAGGTTAGATGTCCTGCACATCTAACCTGGGCTTCTATTGAATTCTATAACGCATATTAGCAAGCCCATTATCGCCGCTTTAGCGGCAGTTTCCTGCCGCTAAACGGCGATAATGGGCTTGCTAATATGCGTTATAGAATTCAATAGAAGCCCAGGTTAGATGTCCTGCACATCTAACCTGGGCTTCTATTGAATTTTATAACGCATATTAGCAAGCCCATTATCGCCGTTTTAGCAACAGTTTCCTGCCGCTAAAACGGCGATAATTTTATCGCCGGTCTTGCTAATATGCCCCCATGTTTTTAAGGACTTCCTGAAATTGAGTTCAGTTTGTGTGTGTCTGAGTTGAGTTGGCAAGGAGTTCCAGGCTTTGATCCCTATGGCCGCCAGTGTCTTTCCGCCCCTGGTTTTAAGTTTAAAATTGGGTGTTGTTAGAAGGTTCTCTGAAGATGACCTTAAAGTACGTTGAGTGGTGTTGAGTTGCTTCTCATAAAGTTTTATAGTCTGACATGAGGATGCCATAACATTTATTTGCATACATTTGTTTACAACACTTCACTGTTTACATTCAGTGCACTTGCGATAGCAGGCAACATTGTGACCGCTGAGTTATGTCCATACAATAGAATAAACATTGATATATATCATTGCTAGTCATGTTGTGCATGCACATGGTGGTAATTTAAGAAGTTATCTTGGTGTATGTAAACACATGAATACGTTTATTTGTTTGTGCAAATGCTGTGAATTATGTATATTTATGCATGTAAACAAAATTTTTCCACCTGAGAAGTCGTACAGGCAGTTGAATCGTGAATATTTTCATCTCAATTGGGCAATCCTCGTGGATTACACTTTAAGTAGACCAGCCATTGAAAATTATTGGTGATGTACAAGGTTATTGTGGTATCCTTTGATGTAAGATGGTTGCTAATAGAACGGTGGTTTTGATACGGATTGTGCTGTCCGGTGCAGGGATTGTCTGGTAGAAGTGGGATTATAGTTTTAAGATGGCCGCCATGCAGACAGAGTTTTGAAGATTCCTTGCATCATCCCTTGTCTATGTCGACATACATATGGAACACGCTGTGAAAATGTGATATATGAAAGGACAGAAGCAGGAGAGAGGTAGAAGCTGGGATGTCACTAACAGGTACTCTTGGCTAAGAATGAGAGACGCCGTGGAGATATGGGCAGGTACTTGGAGGCTGCAGCACATGTTAAGACGTGTGTCGGTAAGGGACAGTTTTTGATGTATCGTTTTGTCATTGAAGGCTGGAAGATTGTTAGGAGAAACGAGTTGGATATTGGCTTTTCAGTTAATGGCGTGTGGGGTTGCCTCATTCATGCACGAAGGTATGTTGTTGAGTGAGTAGTATACAGTGGTATTTATGATATGATCACACACGTCAGAACATTGATGAGTTGTTCTTCTACAGAAAAACTGTTTGGTTCCGTTGTCTGATTGGAAAAGTTCTGGACTGTTTCTTATTGTGAGTACACTTGATATTCGACTATAGTGGTGCATGGACGAGAGATGGTGTTTCTGTGATATATTTCTGTGGGTAATCACAGTGCTGCTGGTGGTGTTACACTGCACACTTGTGCGACTTACTGTAAATAACCACAACATGGATAGCTGGTGAGGTTATTGACAATAATGTGGATGTAGAGCATGCATGACACTGTAGGCATGTGGAAGTTAGTCAGACATGGAAAATGCTGTTGGTGAAGTCAATTGTCTCTCTCTTTATGTTGCAGGTTTTTGTGGAATATTTACGTAACTTTGATTATTGGGTTTATTTTGGTTGTAGAGGCCCCTGAGGAAGGGACCATTATCTCAAAATGCATAGGGCAATATAGGAACATTATGGAATCCATGAATAAAGAATCAACGCATTTGATTATATAATGTTATGTGATGTCTTGATAAAAATTCTATGTTACAAATTTAAGCAGCATGTGCTTGAAACATTGAATATTGAACCATGGATCATGTTTGATTTAAATCAATGAAAATTTATGTTTGAAGAAATTTGTGTAAGTTGTTTTTGTATTGTTTTCTAGAAATTGAATGTTAAATACTTACTGCAGTGCACACAGGCATTCAGGTACGTTATTACTTGATACAAATTTTTCATATGGTACAAGGGAGACTGGCAGCTCCCCGGTCCTGTGTAGCACGAAAACTCTTGAAAAAATCATCCCTTGAACTTTGAATTGAACAAGAAAGACACAGAGTGCACCAGTCACAATATTTTTTTTTTACAGCTGTACTAATAGACCATATGTGACATATTTATGTACACTATACCTCTGTGTTGCCTCCCATTTTTATCAAAACACATTTGGCCAAATTTGCATAGCTATTTGCAGATCTGTGTAATCCACCATTACCTGGGTGCAAATGTAGAAATTTAAGGAAGAGATTGGAATACCTTTGTGAATACGTACTATGATCATGAAAAGGGATTTTCACGTGTCAGCTTGTAGTGTACAAGTGCACAATTGTTCATGGGGAAAGGCCATCACATTTGTGCAAATGCATTTTTTTGACTCCAGAAAATCTTTTTGCCCATGGAGGAACCACTTCCTCTGTGCCCACAACAGTTTTGAAGTATTTTCTTCCCTGTCCCAATCTTAAAAGAAATTCACTACTGCCCTAAACACAAGTAAAATTCAGACCATTTTCTTGGTGGCAATTGGTTGGAAAAAGCTTTGTGAATACCCACAAGCTCTTGAGTTTCCATGGCTTCCAACACTTAAATCTCAGTAAGTGCCTCTTGAGTAGAATTAACTCATAGATAATATTAGAAGATTGTAGAGCAATAGTATATAAGGGTAACTTGATTTACGAATACAAGTTCACCTTTTGTGAATTCCCTGCACTTGAAAATCAAGCCATTTATGCATTACGTTGAATTTACATGTGCAAATAGCTTTCAGTGTGGTGCACTTGTTTGGCACAGCTAGGGAGACACTGCAATACCTGACCTCCCTAGCCCTTTGAGCCCCCCATGCTTTCTTCTGACAATGATTGACTATATTATATATGTTTTAATACAGATTCTGTGGATGGGAGGAGAGCTTTCATTGGACGTTATCAATATGAAGTGATTATTGCTTTAGATTTCTTTCTCTATGCGTCTTTTGATACCATATCAAAATGGAATCATGGTCTTCTTAATTTCAGTACCTGGAATCCTCATGTATTGGAGGATATAGGAAAAATTTATATATCACTGTTAGAAATTGATTGAACCATAACTGATTTAATGAGCCATTTGCGGTTTCACTGTCCCGGCCGTGGGCACACGTGCATGGCTTAATCTTTGAGACAAACATATGCTACTGGCAGGATCAACTAGGTAGTGAGCCCTGGTCAAACAGCAGCCACAATTCTAATTCTAGACAGGGTAAGTTACACATAAACCCCAAATTAACCAGTGCTCAACCCCTGGCAGCTTGGCACAAAGCATTCAGGCTTAACTTAGAGGCAATGTGTAAAGTATTTGTGCAACACTTCAAACAGTAAAACCATGAAAACAGCACACAAAAAGATCCCACACCAGGTTAGAAAAATAGAGCTTAATTTAATAAATAAACTAAGACCCACACAACAAAGATCCAATTAGTAGAACCGGAGATATTGAATTTTAATATTTTTTGAGAAAATAGCACCAAAAGGCATAAAGAGTGCCAACTGTGGATATCTGGTCATACCAGACGAGGACAAAGTCACAAGTTCAGGCCGACCACGATGGAGTGCAGTCTGGCAACAGGGACCCAGTTAGGCCTGCTGAACTGACTATCTTAAATCCTGGGTTGCAGAGAAATGCACGGATCCATGCCGAAGATTAGTTGAGCAGCAGAGGAAATGCGTCGGGGCTATGTGTTGGTTCCAAAAAACTGTGATGTAAAGTCTGGCATTGTCGTGGACGCTGCCAGTGATGAGAGATGCGAGGGCCTGCACTGAGGGTGCGTTGCACAGTAGCAGTGCCAAAGGTGATGCGGGCTGCAGTGGCGATGCGAGTCTTTGAGACAGGTCCAATCCACACAGCAATGGAGATGCATTGGATCTGCTTTCATTGTGTGTGGCTGCGTAGGCGGAGTACACAAAGCCCAACTGTCAACTACACCCAGTCATTTTAACAGAGATGGGCACCAAATGGCAAAGGCAAGAAAAAGCCAGTTTTCTAAAAGGAGCATTTTTTATAATAGTTATTTAAAATCTGACTGCACCAAAAGTTAGGATTTTAAATTGGGATTCAAGAGATGCCAAACAAGAACCAAGCGTCTCTTCCCATTTGTAAATTACGCTTATAAAAATGTATAAAGGCAACTGCAATGTTATCCCATGGAAGAGATAGGCCTTGCAGTAGTGAAAAACTAATTTAAGAGTTTTCCATTACCAGGACATGTAAAACATGAAAGTACGTGTCCAATTTTTTAAATACACTCCACCCTGCCCTTGTGGTTATCTAGGGCCTACCTTAAGGGTGACATATGTATTGCTAAGGAAGGTTTGGGCCTGGCAAAAGGTTTATTTTGCTAGGTCGACATGGCAGGTTAAAACTGCACACACAGGTTCTGCAATAGGAGGTCTGAGACATAGTTAAAAGGCTACTTAAGTGAATGGCACAATCAGTCCTGCAGACCCACTAGTAACATTTCATTTACATGCCCTGGGCACATGTAATACACTTTACTAGGGACTGATAAGTAAATTAAATATGCCAATAGGGTATAAACCAATATTACCATGCTTTCATCAGAAAGCACCAGCACTTTAGCACCGGATAGCAGTGGTAAAGTGTGCAGAGTCCTATGGCTAGCAAAAACAAAGTCAGCAAATGCAGGAGGTCTGAAGGCAAAACGTTAGGGGGAAACAACAACAAGGATGCCAGGTCTAACAATCACATACATCCCAATGTTTCACTATTGCATCTTTTCTGTACAAGGGCCAAATGCATATGCCCTCAACCACCTTGTCTCACCTAATCCACCCTGGTTCCGCCTGGAAATTCTTAAAGTTGACAGTATGAACAGAGAAGCGAAATAAGGCAACTGTATCATCATGAGAGAGAGCTCTGGAAATGATCCTTAATGCATCGAAGCTGTTCATGGAAGAGCTCGCTGCAAGGAATGGATTTATCCCATATCAAATATCAGCTCTTACCACTTGGGATAAATAAACCACCGCGCCAGTCAAGGTTATCCGTGAGAAAAGGTTAGAAAAGTGCCATTAGTGGCTGTTAAATGTTTACAAACCGGAGGCTTTGCACTTGATTAATGATGCCATATCAGATAACAAAGTAGAGAACACAAAGAAGAATTAGAAACAGAAGGTAAGAAATATTTGGTTGTGCTTGAAAGGATATTACATATGCCAAAGAGGGTTTGAAAACCGGTTGCTGATGCCACTCAATCCATGCATATCTATTTCTGGATGTCTGTAGGTGAAACCCAACACCTCGTGTTAAAATCCCGCTATTACATTCTCGATTCAAAAACCTTTCTTCACTTCCTAAGATGTACACAGTAAATGCAGGTGCCAGATAACGGCTAAAGTTACTTGATTTTATTGATGATTTCATACAGTTACAGCAGGGTCGCGTACTGTTGTTTAGCCCCCTTTAGCAACCTTGCCTGCTTATCGGTTTACATATATTCCACCTCTGAGTGGCTTGGCATCCGCTCCCTAATAAAGAAACAGGAAGTCATCTAGACATAGGTAACAAGCATCTTTTAAAACTCCAGATTGCAAGATGAGACAGAAAAGTAATATTTGCACTCACACTTTGGGTTAGCTACAAACATTGCTACGGTGGATCGTAAATGCAACCCCTGAAAGTCATTTGAAGTATATTAGTGTCCTGCTAGTGGCATAGGGGGACTTTGACTAAAATGCAAGCAAGCAAGTAAAAAGGGCCTCTTGGTTTCCTGGTGGATAGTGTAAGACAATTATAATTCGTGCCAGTGCCGCTGCTGGTGCAGTTTTTAGGTCGAGCATTCGAGACCTCTTGTATATACTTTAGTATATACTTATATGTGTATGTACTTTGTGGGCTCTGGAGATCAGCCCTAGGACTTGTCTGCTTCTGCTTAGGGACTTTTTTTCTGTTCAACAGCCTCTATTTAACTGTCTTGATAGAAAACGACCAGTAGAGGTCAGTAAAATACCAGAATTGCTTTCTGCTTGTTCAACTGCCTCTATTTAATTGTCTTGATAGAAAACGACCAGTAGAGGTCAGTAAAATACCAGAATTGCTTTCTGCTCAGGGACTTTATTTTTTTTATTTTTCTGGCAACTGCCTCTATTTATCTTTCTTGATAGAAACGACCAGCAGAGGTCAATAAAATACCAGAATCCCTTTAGCATTCTCTAGATTCCAGTCCATGGAAATTGTCTTCTACGAGCACCCGTAGACAATAATATATTTTTCAAATTTTGTATTTTCAGTGATATGACCACCGAAGGCCCTGATTTTATATTAAAAACAGAGCTTTGGACGATACCATTTCCCGCTGAAAGCAATATTTCTCTCCATGTGTTCCCATACCTGGCATGTCACGCAGTTTGGTGCTTACGTTCCCTCCATGTTAAAGAACAGTAGATGTTTCAGCACTCAGGCTAATGTGCTGCATAGCTAAATACATATAAGGTCCAAAAGGCGAGACCGATTGCATTGCAAATGCTTGTTGGATTTATAATAGCTTCACCATGTCAATTTCTGGGTGCAACTCTGATAGCACCAGAAACCTCCTCAGTTATGAATTAGATGTCTTGATCACTCGAGTGACACTTTGTCATGTTGTTGATGCTCTTGTACTTTAGAGAACACAGTCCTAGTTCCATATGTATTTCGTCAATGCCAGGGCCTACTGGTATATGTAAGGTTTACCAACCTTCAAATTTCCTAAAACCTGACCGTATTTGGAGAACAAGCCCTGGAAGCCCATAAGTTATTATAGTACCCACTTTTGGACAGGGAAGACTCTATATTGGCAATCAAATTGGCATGGCCCTAATAAAGCAATTCCAACTCTATTCCTCATTCATCAAAATGTACACTGAAATGTAATCTAGCTATAAAGAACACCCCATGTTTTATAAGAGTTTACTATCTATAGTGTTTATTGTCAATGCTCCAATGATTCCCAAAATATTTTTCCGAATCACTATTTGGTAATCAGTATTTTAAATGTATGAAAAGTTTATTTCTTAATTTGAAATTCCTAGTGGGTCGCAAATCGACCTACCTCATGAATATTATTGAGGAAGGTTGCAATTTGCGACCCATTAAGAATCACAGCCATCATAGGGATGGTTGCCTGCTGAGGTCAGCAGACCACCATGTCTGCGATTGCTTTTTAATGAAGCAATCTTTTTATTAAAATGCAGCCCTTTTTCCTTGAAGGAAAATGGCACGCGTTTAAAAAGTAAAAAAGAAAACTTTGGAGTTTCATTTTTTAAGCATAGGCAGTGTTCTGGACCACTGCCTGCTCTTGAAAATTAATTTTTCAATATTCTTAAAGGGGACGGGGTCCCAAAGGGACCCCTTCCCATTTGCAAATGGATTACCACCACTATTAAAATGGTGGTAAAGTATTACTGCTTTGAGATCAGAATTTAGTTGCAAAACAGTAATACATACCAAACCGATTTTGTATTTGCATAGTTACCCCCACTTTTTGCCTGGTGCTGTGCTGGTTTTTGGCTAGTCTGACTGGGATCCTGCTAATCAGGAACCCAGTCTATCTGCTTTCTCCCTAAACTGTAATGTTTTGTACTTTGGTACACTCCAGATTGGATACTGGGGTACCCTTGTCAGTCCCTACTATATTGTACCCATGTACCCAGGACATAAGTACCCCAGAGGTCTCCCATGGCCTGAAGCATGTATTATGCCACCCATGAGAGGCCACGCAAAATGGAACCTACAGGCCTGCCATTGCAGCCTGTGTAAGTTGGTGCATGCACCACTTACTCAAGATATAGGTTTGCTATATCTAAGGGTCACTGTACTTAGTCAGTTACCTTAAGTCACCCCTATGGCAGGCCTTAACAACCCTGAAGGCAGGGTGCTTAATTCTAAGTGAGAGGGTGCCACTGCATGAGCAGGACACCCCTGCAGCCTATGGAGTCCATTCTTCCAGGTTGTCAGTGCATCAGCCATTTACGACATATAGAGTGGCATTATGCTACCGCGTGATGACCAACTCTAAAACGGCTGAAAGTAACCCTATCGTGTTTGGTGTCAAACATTGTGGAATCATATCTCCCACACCGGTAACCGGTGTGGGAGGTATGATTCCACCTCTCAGAAACGAGCTTCGTTGGATCCCTGGTGTTCCCGGTACCAGGCTTCTGGTCCCGGGCAGCACAATATGGTTGCTGCCGACCAGAGACACATTTCTGCCCTCCTGCTGCTGAGCCAAGCTCGAGCAGGGGAAGGCAGAACAATAGGCATCCTGTCACAGGTAGGTGTGACCACCTCCCAGACAGGATTTAGTGTAGTAGGGCTGGGTGGGTGCACTTGCCAGCGACCGAAAGTCTGTATGAGGTGCACATTTGGTGTCCCTGTGCATAGTCCAGTTCAAACCAGTCCTGGGAGCCGTTGGCGCTTGCTCTGGCGCGAAACTGGACAAAGGACATGGGAGTAACCTCCCCACTGTCGAGCCCCTCCCCTGAGAGGGTCCCCTGAATCTGGCCAACCCTCTCACCATGGGTACAAAAGGGCTTACCTGGCTGTAGGACCCGAGATTCGATGTGGACAAGATTCTGAACCAGAAACCACTGAACTTTGACCGTCTGGACACCCTGGACTAAGCTGGACTTTGTTTGGGCCCGACTTCATCTCTCTCTCTCAGACTGAAGCATCGTCTGTGCCCATGCACCATATAGGCTCTGTGCAGGACCAGTGGCGCATCAAGGACAACTGAAGATATCTTCCTTGGAGTGAAGGAGTCACTCCCCTGCAACCGCAGGCACCACATCACGACACACTGGTCTGCTGATCCTGAGCTCCTATGGACTCTGAAGGCTCCAGCAACACAGGACGTGGGTTTCTATATCTCTCGAGGTCCGAGCTGCCCTCTTACCAAGTTTCAGGCCAGAATCCCTTGTGGGGGCTGCAAAACCCATACCCCTGTGCACTGCAATCATTTGCAAGTGCATATGCTTGTTGGCGTTTCCCACTGACCTCCGAGTAGTCTTAACCTCTGGCACTATTTCCTACCAAGAACTCTGGCCTCCTCACACCGAGTGCTCTGTGGGCTGCTGTTTGGTGAAATCATTCAAGGTCCTCTCGTGACTCCTGTGCCTCTGGCCAGTGGATCCATTTGAGGATCAACTTTGCTTTTCTTGGACTCCCCTGGTTTCTCCAGGCCTGCCTTGACTCCCCTGTGTTTGGTGAGTTTCCTGGACCTTGCTGGTCCGAGCCGTAACCTTCTTTGACCTTCTGCGTGGGTTGCCGTTGCCAAGGCTTGTGGGTGCTCCAGCCAGACACCAACCCCTCAGTACTCGACATCCTTCGTGGCGCAGCTCGTATCCAGCTCCTGGTCATCCTCGACATCTCCTGGTCCCGGTGGCTGCAGAGTCAAGAACCCCCTCAAAGCACCTGAAGCACCTGACATCGGTGGGCATTGGTCTACCGAGCCCCTGGTCACTCCTGAGTTCAGGTACTCTTCAACAAGAATCCACCTTTGGATGCCATCGGACACTTTTCTTCCTTCCAGCAGCGGCTCTTCTTTAAAGTCCTTCATTGGGTTCGACGGCGGTTTCCAACGCCACTTCAGACCTATGCACCCTGCTTCCCTGGGATAGGTAACTGTGGTACTTTGGTATCCACGGGTGGGGTGGCTCTCCAACCTCCTAATTTCCAAGGGTTTTTTTTCGAAGTCCACTGGGAAGGGTCCTTAAACTTCAAAACTCCAACCGCGACTCTCTCATAGAATTGTACGGAGCACGCAGTCGTGTTCCCACATGGCACCCGTCCTCCGTGGGGTCCCTACTTACTCACCTTGGGTGGTTCCTTGGGGTCCCAGTGATTCTACATCCTCTATCTAGACACTGTCTTGACTCGAGTCGTGGTTCTTATACTACTATGTTAGTATATGGTTTGGTCTCCCCTGAAGCCCACTGTGTATTAGTGCTATTTACTATTATTTCTGTGCTACAGTATTGTGTGCTTTGTGATGATTATCTTCGTGTAGAAAATACTGTGTCATACTAGAGAGTGTTATATTAATACATACATATTTTTATAACTACTGTGTGGTTCTCCTTTCATTTAACCAATACTATAAGGTTGCATTCTGGTAAAACAAGCTGCTTAACACTCCTTCAAGACTAAGCCTGAAGGCTGCTCTCCACAGCTACCACTTGGATAGCTTTCTTAGGTTATCTTTGACCTCTTAAATCACCATAAGGGTTGTTTGGACTGGTACAGGGTGCCCACTTTAATTAGTGGACAGCTTATACCAGGCCAACTTCTCACAGACACCCAAAATACGCCACTTCCAAATAGCAATTTGCAAATGCAAATTGTGATTCTGTAACAAGTTACTGAATCACATTTTGCATTTTGTTCATTTGAAAAAGCATTTTTCCGGAAACAAATGGCCCAATTCCGCGAATACTTTTACATCTGGTCCAATATGTGTGCGATCTAGTATATTTATTAAAAACTACACATTTAAAGTAAACCAATATATATCTATTTATTGGTGTACTTTAAATGTGAAGTTTTTTTTAAAATATATGTACGTTTGTGCTTGAAAGCTATAGCTGGACAAGCTTGAAGGGAGATCTAGAAGTGGCAGCCACGGAGGCTCTGTCTGTGGAATTTTAAAATAAAAAAATATACAGGGGACAGGGTAGGAACAGCCTGCCCCCAAGCCTTGGTTGGGGGCTCTAAAGGGCCGCCCTGCCAAAACTTTTATTTTATTTCGCTCCGGTGTGCCATACAAAAAGGACGGGATCACTGTGCCTTGAAAGGTCTCGGAGAAGGGGAGCAAAACGCACCTTTACCCTTTAAAAAGTGATCGCCCCTAGCGATGGGCTCCCCAGGGCATGACATGACACGGAGAGGGGAGCCCCACCGTTTTCCACATAGAAAACTATAAATAAAACTATGAATGTGAATGTGAAATGAGCAGAGTAGCCACTCATTTGCCATATACTGAACCTGCTGGGAAGCACTCCATAATACGGTGCAAAAGCTTTTCTGTAAATATTCTTTTACACTTGCAGTGCCCCTAGAAGCTGCCCCTTCTAGGGGCACTGCAAGCGTAAAACAATATTTATAGAAAACCAAGTTTATTTAAATGATGTGGGGGACATAAGGGACCACAGCAGCCTCCCCTTATAACATTTAAAAAAAATTGCAGTAAGTCTTCTGGGTCACTGAATCGATTACCTCACAAGAGCTTACCATCATTTTCAAAGCACTACAAGTTCTATGGTCTTCAGACTCAAAGACATGTTTTTTTTTTTTAAATGATTTATTCACAATAATTTGTGACAATCACTATTATTAAACATTGTGATGTGTATATTTATAAAAATATATATTTGATTATAGGGTTTGGTGACTTTTTGACAAAGGCAGTAGGTCTCCTTTATATATGTTCATGTGCTGCCTTTTATATTTTGGTGTTCTGACCATTTGACAAAGCAGTAGGTCCGTGTTAGATCTGGCTTTTCTAGCGGGTTTATCCCCAGACTTTCTGCTTATTGACCTCCTGTTTTGGACCCTGGTTTTGTTGGTTTTATGACTCTGGGCACTTTACCACTGCTGATCAGTGCAAAAGTGCATATGCTCTCCCTGTAAATTGTTATGATGGATTGGTGAGTCCATGATTGACATATTTGATTTACTGGTAAGTCCCTAGTACAGTGCACTGTGTGTGCCCAGGGCCTGTAAATCAAATGCTGCTAGTGGGCCTGCAGCACTGATTGTGCCACCTACATGAGTAGCTTGTAAATGTAACTCAGACCTGCCACCGCAGTGTCTATGCTCAGTTTGGTACTGCCATGTCGACCTGGCAAGGGCACCCACTTGCCAGGCCCTAACCTTTCCTTTTCTTGCATGTGAGTCACCCCTAAGGGTAGGCCCCAGGTACCCCTGTGGGCAGGGTGCAGTGTTTGTGAAAAGTAGGACATGCCCTGATGTATGTGGCATGTCCTGATAGTGAAATACTGCCAATTTCGTTTTTCACTATTGAAAGGCTATCTGTCCCATAGGATAGAATGGGAGTTATTTTTACAACATCTTATAAATATAACTTCCCACTGGGACAAGATAGAAAGTTGGAGTTTAGTATGCCTGAACTCAGAATATAAAAATGCATCTTTTAGTAAAGATGATTTTTATATTGTGTGTATGAAAATACCACTTTTAGAAAGTGGGTATTTTCTTGCTTAGCCATTCTGTGTGCCTCTGCTGGTTTGTGGATTGACTGCCTGGCTTTTGAATGACAGGAGCTGGGGATGTGCATTCTCTCAGGTGGCCACCAGGAGGGGTTGATGTGTGTTCTGCCTTTCCTGGATGAGTCAGGGCTGGGCTGAATAGACCTGAGCTGCATTTAGAGTAGGGGGAAAAGATTTCCTTCACACCTGAATGGGCCTGGTCTGCCTGGGACAATGATTGCTCCACCTCCTGCTGGGCAGCTGCACCAGAGAGGACAGAACTGGTTTTGGCTGGGCAAAGAGCTTCTCTGCCACCAGAGAACAAAGGAATTTGTGCTATAAAAAGTGGGACCCAGACCCCTGTACATTAGATTACTACTGAACTAAGGAACCTGCCAGGAAGAAGAACCTGGAAAGCTGAAGGAGGAGTACTGCCCCTGTGCTGTGTGCTGTTGGGGTTGGCCTGCAGTGGTTGCTTCTGTCTTGGGCAGGGAATGGACTGGACTGTGCTTTCATCATCCTGCTGTTAGAGTTTTCTCCAAGGGCTTGAAGTAGAGCTTGCCTCCTGTTGGAAGTCTCAGGGATAGAAAAGACTTCAAAGATCACTTCTGGGAATCAAAGGAACCTTTGCCAAGGAGAAAAGCTGGAGAAACTTAGGAGGAGTACTGCCCTTTGCTGTTTGTTGTCTGCGGTTGGCCTGCAGTGGCTGTTTCTGCCAAGGAAAAGACAAGGACTTTGCTGTGTGCTTTGTCCCCTGCTTGAGGAAATTCTCCAAGGTCTTGAAATAGAGCTTGCCTCCTGTTCTGAAGTCTCAGGGACACAAAGACTTCACCCCCAGTCCCCCCTAAACTCCTTTGCTGTGAGTTCTGACTTTGCTGAGAGGTGCCTACCAGTGTTCTGGGCCTCAGGAGGTTGTTTGGGACTGGAAACTGCAAGAACTGTGAAAATCGACGCATCGCCTGTTTCTGACACATCGCATCGGTGCAAGAAGAATTTTCCGCCGCATCTCCGCCGCCGAAGAATCGACGCAGTGCCTACTCGTGGCTTAAGTGTCAGCTGTGTGACGAATCCTATGCACCGACCTCTGGCGTCCGAGATCACCGCACCGATTCTGATGCAGGCCCTGTTGGGGAAGAACCGACGCATCGAGGGGACGTGGCTGAAATCATCGCAGCGCATCCCGGGATTTCACGCTTCGCATCGTACCGGGTCGTCACGCATCGCATCGAAGGGTCAAGTCTGTCGCATCGTTGGGGGACACAGTAAGAAACCGACGCATCACCTCCCCACACAGTAAGAAACCAATGCATCACCTCCTCTTTGGTAAGGAACCAACGCATCCCCTTCCCTGTGAAGCAGTAAGGAACTCGACGTATCACCTCCCCCAGAGCAAGGAACCGATGCATCACCTTGCCTGAGTGTAAGGAACCGATGCATCACCTTCCATGTGACCCTTTTTGCTTGCCTTTTTCGACGCATCCAAGGTACTTTGTGTAAAAGTGTCACATCCCACATTTTCTTGGAACAGAACTGTTTCTACCTTTTAAGAATCATATTTTTAGTACTGTATTGTGGATTTTTGTCGCTTTGGTCTTGTTTTGGTTTAAATAAAGATTACTTATTTTTCTAAACTGGTGTGGTGTCCATTTGTAGTGTTTTCACTGTATTACTGTATGTGTTCACAAATGCTTTACACACTGCCTCTGAGATAAGCCTGTCTGCTCGTGCCAAGCTACCAGGGGGGTGAGCAGGGGTTATTTTAGAAGTGTATCCCCCTTACCCTGTCTAGGAAGAAGGGTCCCTACTTGTAAAACGGTGCAAACCATTGTCAACTAGAGATCCCCATTTCTAACAGTCTGTGTTACTTAAAATGACACCCATTATATATTTACATGATATAGTCAGCTGTGCCCAACCCCACACTGCGCATGGTAATGGCCATCTTACTTTATGTTAATAAAAATTGAAATTTAGTGAAAAAAACCCACAAAGTTTAAAATTATGTTATAGTTAGGAATTGTAATATCTTACTTTACATTTAAAAAATCCACTGAAAAAATAACAAAGGTTAAAGAGACATTCTAAATCAACAAAACCACTGAAATCCACCACTTATACTTATCTCAAGTGACTATAAGTCATGCCCTAAAGATTGTAAGCTTGCACCTTTGCTTTTCACTGCTAATTACCTCACATATTACATTACTCATGGCATGTTCTATGACATCGTTGATAAAGTCTCTGCAAAATCTGAGATTACATCATTGAGGCAAACATTGTGCATGGCAGGGACGCAAACAAAAGAACAAAACACATAAGAGGTGTGGTAAGCTAAGCGTGTACGTTGCACAAACCTGTGCACATGATATGGCGATGTTGCACGTTTCACTTAACATAACATATGCAGCCTCACATGCCTAACTCCAGTACAGCATCCCTGGCAGGCTTTCTGCTATCATTTGGAAGGGGCCATCCCATAAACTTTAGGTAAATGAGTCTGGTAACATCTCTTGATGAGCTAAGAAATATACTTCCATTTTAGTGACCATAACCTGTTATTAGTTTCACTTCTCCCCACTTAAATTTGGAGTATTATATCTTTTTGTAGAGTTTGACACAGAGGGTTACCCTATCACCACCGTCCATATAAGCCTTATACATTTTACAAGATTCACGTATGGCAAAATGTTGCGCACAGCAAACCAACATGTGTTTGCTGTGTGCAATGTCGCACTCTGGATTGAGAACGGACCTTAATTAGTTCCACGATCATTTTCCAAATTGCAGCACCCTTAGTTTTGTTTTTAGGAAGATGCAAATGTTTGTGATTCATTTAGACACCCTATTGCACTTTTTAAATTCCTACATCCTTTTTCTTTTCTTTTACAGCGTGCCCTCATTTTTTTCTTTTCTTTTGGTGGGATCTCCCACATCACCGCTGCTAAAGTCAATGAGAAGGAGAAAAAAATAAAAGTGAAGTAGTAAGGGTTACTACTGGGTACATGGAACTCTCTTTACTCACTCAAAGGAGATTTACATTGTATTAAAATGAAAAGTGAAGGAGTTGAGGTGCACTTTAGGATAGGGTGTTGGAATAATGTGAATAGCGACAGAAGGTATGTGGAGGAGAGTCAGCACCCTTGGTTGCATGATCAGATTAGAAGTATAAGATACCTAACTGATGACACAGAGATAGAGTTGAGGTAATGGTCAGGAAGGGGCAATTCGAAATAATGGGGCAGTGTAACAACAGTGGCAGTACTGACATGTATCCATGCTTACTTTTAATAATATGATTGGTCACCAGTCCCCCTTTTACAGTCCTCGCCAGTACTCTGTGACCTGGTTCCCACTCTTTAGATCTACAACACTAGAAGATCGGACGCACGGACCCCGAAGGACTGGAAAACACAATAGGATGTAAATGCTTTCAGGAGATTGTTGGTCCCGCGGTTTGAGATCCTGGAATATCCACTCATAAGGAGGGACAGTGTAAACAGATTGACCTGGAATCCTTGGGCACAATTGATTAGAACATTCACAACGGGATTTTTCAATTGGAATGATGGGATCCCTTTAGTAAATGGTGGACCCTTTTCCCTACAAGGACTATTTACGCCTTTAGGATGCTCTCCACAGTTGCTTGGGCATTTTTTTAAAGATTCTAAAAGGAGAGGCACATTATATTTGTCTTAATAAAGGTGGCCATTACTCTGCGAACACCACCGAAAAGCGTCGACGCTTGGGATAAACTAAATCCAGTGTACCGGCCAGTCAATGTGATAAAAACACTTAGGGGCCGATTCCGATTCGGGCCGGAAATCTCTCCGACCGAGCCGGACCCGGAGAGATTTCCGACCGAATCGGACCCGTGCAGCCCGACCGAACGAGTACGATGCGTCCGTATGCTATCGTACTCGAGTCGGTCGGACTCCCATTGAAGTCAATGGGAGCCGGTCGTACAGCGCGTACGCGGGCTCCCATTGCCTCAATGGGTGCGAGGCAAACAAGGGCGCCCCCTACAGCGGGTACGCGGTAAAGCGACTCGCGCCGTACACGCACAGGTAGGGGGGACCCATGGGTCCCCCCTGTGTGCGACTCGCGCGGCTACGCGTACAGGGGCGTCCGACACGGACCCCCAAAGTACGGCTCCGACTGCTCTTTCGAGCCGGACGGCGCGTGTCGGTCGGACTGCTCACGGCGTGCATCGTACTTACCCAGCCGGGGAACGTCTCCATTGCGCGAGTCGTGTCCGAGCGAGTCGGTCGGTGCGGTTAGACCCGGGAACGAGTCTGTCGGAGCGGTTGGGACGCCCGAACGAGTCGGTCGGCGAATTCGCATCGTACTCGCTCGTCCGGACGCGCGTACGAATCGGTCGGGAAATAGGGCTCCGAATCGGATCCGGTTATGCCGAATCCGATTCGGAGCCCTACCGGCCGAGATCGGAATCGGCCCCATAGACTGCATACATGTCTGGCATTTGAGTTTTTTTACCTGGATTAGTCCACGAACCACTAATAAGTGTACTGTCGTATTTGCTGTCTGTCTCTCTCTCTTCTTCTTTTGTTTTCTCTTTCTTTTAGACTATATATTTTTAATTGTTTTTAATACGTGGATATAGTGTATGCACTATTTGTAGGATTTATATATGTGATATAATATTTGTTTTTGATACTTGATGAATTTTTGCATCTCCTTTTGATTAATTGATATGCTGTCTATGTAATACATGAAATTGTATAATAATTAGGGCTCCCGGTTTTATGGTATTTATTTTTGGGACATTTCCATCTGTATTTATCCATATTTATTTTTTGTCAACTGTTTCTGTATTTATCCATATTTACTATGGGTTTAGTGAAAAAGATAAAGCTAAAAATTGGTATATTTCCACATTTATTTAACCAATAAATATGCAGTCATGCTTGAATGCCTGCCAGGCCTCAGTGATATGAACACCTGCAGAAGATAAATCAATGCACTTGAAAATATGCAGATTTCAGTATCAGCCTTGTGCATATCTACTGCTGTTTAAGCCTCTTTACTAAAATTCCTTTTGTTAACCCCCTTACCTAGCAATCCACACAGTTATTGGCCTGGCAGTCATGGCAAAGTGTATTTAGAATCAGTCAAAAAGCAACCCAATTTCTGTTTTTATCCACATTTAAAAATAAATACAGACACGAAAATAAATGGTTTTCTGTCTGTATTTATCTGTAAAAATCACTAAAAACGGAAAAAAGGGAGACTTAATAATGATATATGTTTTTTATAATATGAAGATTTATGAATTCTGTATAATGAACATTTTTTAATGGCTTCAACATTTCTTTAATAAAATATAGGTGGCATTCCCTTATTAGTCAGTGGTTGTCTTGTGGCATTGCAAATATAAGTATATGGGTTTTGTGTATGATTGATATGAATGGTTTGCGGTATATTTGAGATGATTTGTCAAACAATTATTTTATTTGGTTACCGAAGGGAATTTATCTTCTTCTCCCACTCTTTAAAACCACAGAAAAATAGAAATTACAATATCTGGAAATAATTGCCTAGATTAAATTAAATGGTTCGTCCAAGTTCATGGACTGTGGTTGGTTCTCGGGTAACGTGCCGAAGTAAATGGTGCCATGATTTGATCTGCAGGAACAAATAAAATAACTTATTTTTATATACATTAAAGCAAATTAAAAATCATTGTTTGATTAATTATTTTTTTAATTAGGGGCTTACGTAGCCTGGAGGTAGAGTAGTACTTTAGGTAGAACAAGTGGTACATGCTGGTTCCATAACAAAAGAGGGACATTTACAAATGTTCGTTTATTAAGACAAGAATGTTAGTAGATGGCGTATGCAAATGCATCTAGTGGCAATAAACATTCCTTACAGTATCATTATTTTTCATGAATAATCAAGCTACCTAGGAGACGGTCAGGCTGATTAGTGTTTTTTGTATTTACATATGTTTTTACCACTGATTGACCCGAATCAGCTAAGCTATTTTGAAAGTGAAAGACATTGCAATTTTCTTTGCTGTGTGAATGCATTGTGATAACTTAGCTATCTGACCAGAGCAATTTGTCTACTGAGAGTGTGTGTGAAGATTTTGATATGAGGTATCAGAGCATATAAAACTGAGCTGCTGAGACAGGCCAGAGCACCCAAGTTCTGCCAGAAACCAGGCAAAGATGTTAATATGTAACTCCACCGCTGGCCCCCAGCAGTCTCCCTTTGCACAATTTCCTAGGGACCATGTTCTCAGGTTAATGGGGAACGACCCTCCCTGGAACTTTAGTTAAATGTCCGTGCATAAAGAAACTCTTTCCATTATGACATCTAAGCTGGGTTAGAGGGAAACCTTTATATATTTAGAGTCTGAGTAGGCTCCAGGATCCCACATGAACACAATGTGGCCATTGGCGACACTGGCATGCTTCCTGATATGTGACTAATCTGGCAGAGCAGATCAACTATTCGAGTAAATGACCCTGAACCTTTAAGAGACTTGAAGCCTTCAAGTAGGGCCAGAACCTCCAAGAATAAAAATACTATAATACCTTAGTTAAGACCGAATACTTTATTCAAGTCGAAAGTACAAGTTTACCCCACAAACAATTTCCCAGATCAACTCACAATACAATGTTCCTGAGAGGTTTGATATTACGACTAGCTGAGGGAACACTATTCGGTTTTGGTGGCAGCTAATCTAGCATGGGTCTCATGTTGTATAAAAAGACTCCACAAACCATCTGGCATAAGCAACAAAGGAAGTGACTATGCCTCTCAGAGAGAATAGAATAAAAAATAATAATTAATCTCTTTTGTGATGTTGAAAACTTCCAGATATCATGGTTGTCATGAGATAAGGTTGTTTAATAAAAAAGAGTTCACATTGAGACTATTGTCAACTACGGATGCATGAAGGGAACCGAGGACCATTTAGGTTATACGTTTGCACAAAAGGTATTTTCTGACTGGGGTCAATCATGCTGTGTCATTGAAATGAATTGTTTACTGGAAACATGGAGACCCAGTATAAGCCCAACTTGAAATATTGATTTAATTTTGCTGTGATAACATGGAAGGAAGGGATATGACATGGGAGAAACCGAATTCAGAGGTGCACTTAAGTAACCTCTTTATGGGTACTATCAAATACTGCACTACACTGAATTATGGCACCTAATTATGGCACACTATAGTAGGGCAGTGGGATCACATTTTAACCTATAGCAGAGGGCCAAGAGCTGAATGACGTGATGAACTGAGACAGGAGTGAATGGGCACTGTGCTAGCTATCAAGGAGAACAAGAATGTTTCCCCAGGTTCAGCAATGAGGAGCCCAGAGCCTGATGTACAAAGTGATTTTATGGTTATAAAGATTAAATTGGTGCCTTTGTGACCACAAATCGGCACTTTAAATGTACAAAACCCAATTCGCGATTTGGTAACACTTAACCGAATCACAATTTAGGTTTCACACTAAACACAGAGGGCCTCATTACGATGTTGGTCGGAAAACATTCCGACCAACTCCTTTTCGGAATCGTTTCCGACTGACTCTCGTTCGGGGAGTCCAACTAAGCGATTACGATTGTTCTGAACACCGTTCGGTCGAACTCCCATTGACTTCAATGAGAGCCTGTGTTCCGACCGACAACACAGGCTCCCACTGAAGAAAGGGGTGGTTGCGGAAATCCTTGCACCCTGTGGTGGGCACACCATGGTGCCTGCCACACTGTGCAGGGTTGTAAAGAGGGTTCCCATAGGTACCACCATGGGCCCCAACCGCAGGCCTCGGGTGAAGGGGGACCTGCTACGGGCCCCCAAAGTCAGTTTCTGACAGCCTTTCCATGTCAGACAAACCGATTCGGAAAGGCTGTCCGAATCCGACATCTTAATATGTCGGTCAGAAACGCGGTCCATAGACCTGTATGATTCGGCTCCGACCAACTCGGAGTCTCCGAATGCCGGTCAGAATCGAGTCGGACACACCAAATGGTTACCTTTCATCGTAATCGGTCGGTCAAAGATTTTCCGAGTCGGTTGGAAACATGGTTTCCGACTCGGGTTAGGAAAATCTGAATGTTGTTCGGAGCCTTTCCGACCAACATCTTAATGAGGCCCGGAATTGGCATTTAGAAGGAGTGGGTAAAGATCATTCTTTCCAAATACCAATTCCTTTACTTATCTATTAATGGGTTGTAACCAAAATATGATCTCAATACATGAATATTTCACCACCAAATCCAAATTGGTGGGAACCATTCGCAAACAAGAAGGGGTCTCTTATGGTCCCCTTTGTGAATGTTGACATACATGGGACCACAGCCTGCTCCTAAAAATGTTTGTAAAATGATTCATTTTCTTTATTAAAAGCATCCCATTTTCCTACTAGGAAAATGTGATACATTTGGGATGCATTTAAAAAAAAAAGATTTTCTTTATTTAAAAGCAATCACATACATGGCTGTCTTCTAACCCCAGCAGGCCACCATGCCTGTGAATCTAGCCAATCATAGCGGGCCTCAATTTGCTACCTAGCTCATGCATATTAATGAGGTAGGTTGAAATGCGACTCGCTACGTATTAGCATTGTGTGAACCAACCTATTAATTATTACGTTGGTACACAAAATACCAATGGATTTGGTATAAGTCGGTATGCAAATTGCACCCAATTCTACCAAATCCCTTTTCGTAGTCATTAATTGATGCAATTTATGATTCTTATTAGGAATATTTGTACATCATGACCCACCCCAGGTCCATTCTTTAAGTGAAGGTGAACATTTGTATTGCAAATGTATGTCTTGAATCCCACATGAACTGCTCAAGCACCGAACTGAAGACAGAACATCTACACAGATAAGTAGGGCAAGAGGGAGAACTCCTCTCTTGGCCAGAGAGCACCCTTCTCTTGTACCATGCAAACTGCCAATACAGAGCCAAAATAGATATTTTGTCTGTGATTTTCATGAGATAGTTGCAGGGGGCAGTACATGATCATTCCTCTTTCACAATTGTCCATATACTATGCCAAGGTCTACCATGTGATATGTTTAAAGAATATCTTCTTCACTGTGTTCTTCATTTAGGATATAAAAAAATACTCTAGGGTATCCTTAAATAGAGGGGCATATTAGCAAGGAAGTGGCGGAGAGAGGCATTAGCCTTCTTGGCTTAACGCCTCTCTCCGCCACTTCGAAACGCGAGGCTGCACCATATTATCAAGGATATGGTGCAGCCTCGCGTTTTCCCTGCGATGGCGCTAAGTTTTACAACTTAGCGCCAACGCAGGCACCCTTGCACCAGAGTGCAAGGGTGTCTGCGAGCAGGGAGGTTTGTTTATGTACAGGAAGGTGTCCCTTCCTGCACATAAACAAACCTAAAATGCCAGTTTGCAACTTACGTGTGTGCTGCTTCATGCAGCACACATTTAAGTTACAAAATGGCATTTTTGAAAAAGGTTTGTTTATGTACAGGAAGGGACACCTTCCTGTACATAAGCAAACCATGGCAATTTGCTTTTTCCATGTGTGCTGCACAAGGCAGCACACATGGAAAAGCAAAAAGAGGAGAAATAAAGCATTTCTCCTCTTTCGCCATCTTAAGACCAGGATTTTCCTCGTCTTAAGTTCGGCGCTGCCACTTATTATCGCCACCCTTGATAATAGGTGGCAGTGTCGAATTCAATGGGTGTTGCGGTGGAACGCCCACCGCAACACCCACTGCACGCCCCTTTCACGCTAAATTTAGCGTGAAAGGGGCACTATTATCAAGGCAGCGTTAAGCCACTTAACGTGGCTTTAAGCCACGTTAAGTGGCTTAACGCTGCCTTGATAATAGGGAGCTGACCCTATCGCACCACAACGTCACAAAAAGTGACGCTGCGGTGGCGATAGGGGCTTGATAATATGCCCCAGAGTGTCCAAATCCTAAATGTTGGTTCTTGAGAATACGTTCATCTTCCTACCCATGTTCCTCTGACTTGTTACGTTTTCCTTCCTATCTAGGAACTGGCAGTGACATTTGGCGAGTGTAGGTTTCCTCATGAGGTCGTGATAATTGCATATTTCAGGAATTAGGAGAATATACTGCGAAGAAGGGAAGCTTTAGCATGTGAAATTTATGTTACTTTGCGAATAACAGTGACTTCTTGTAGTGAAATTCTCACCAGCTTTTGAAATCTCAGGTTGTCTACTCAATAAAGGAAATTAAAACATGAAAACAAGTAATAATAAAAAATTAGAACCAAACCTCAATAGCAATGCTTATATTAACATTTATTGTTGTGTTATAATATTATTATTATTAGAAGTAGTAGTAGAAATTAAAATCTTTTTTTTGTTTGTTTTTCCATTTTACACCCCACCTTACCCACCCCCGGGCCTGGCGAGAACCATGAATTCGGTATGTTCGTACACAGCTACAACAAACATAAATCAAATATTTGGTACAAATTCCTTCATTACAGCCCAAATAAATTGCATTATATCATCACACCTATTCTATCGTTTTCCCTCCACCCATTCCGAGAATGGTGCCCACATTTTTAAACCTTTCATTTACGCTTGGATCCCTTTTCTTGCATAAAAAAGCCTTTTCTAAATTGTACGCAGCTAGAAATCGGGAGAGCCATTGTTGAAATACCGGGGGATTAGGGCCCAACCAAGCAGAGGCAATGCATAATCGAAACACCGCCATTCCAATAAACATCAGCTCATGACCTTCATTACTTAATTCTTCCCCCACCCCCAGCACAAATAGGCTTGGTGAAGGGGAACATTTTATTCCCAGGGCTTCCCTAAAAAATTTGATGATATCTTGTTTAACCTTTGAAAGCATGCTAGAGGAAGAAAAAGTATGAACAAGATCTGCCTGATATAAGGCGCACCGATGGCAAAATGTCCCCTTCCCACTCCCCTTCTGGGCTATCTTATACGGTGTGTAATAAAATGAGAAGCAGGTCTTATAATATTGTGCCTGTAACTGAGCTGGGATTAGCATTTTCTGTGCCATTTTGAATGACTGTTGAAATGTAAGTTCCGATATGCCAATTCTCTCCTTCCATTTTAATGCCCATAGTTACATATCATCCTTCATCAGGGAGTTGAAAAGATTATAGACAACCCGAATGGAGAGGTCCTTATTCTTTAACAATTTCTCAACTATGGTATTTCTATAGAAGCCAATTGGTCCACCACCTTTCTTAAATAAAAGTCCCTTATTTGAAGATATTTAAAGAAATCTCTCCGGTCTATCCCAAACTTCTCCCTAAAATCTTCAAAAGAGACTAGCCCTTCTACAGAAAAAAAGGACCCCAATTTCTTCAAATGGCCTCCCCTCATCGCTTAACCGTATGGTCCTTAAAAACTTCCCATGGAAGGTTTGGGTTATCTATTAGTGGTGTATAGTAGTTAAGCCTACCTATACCAATTGATCTTCGAACTGCTTTCCATACTTTAAACCCTCTAGCTAATGTTTTGAAGCATACCTTCTTGTAGTGATTATCGTTTAGATAACGCCACAACCATCCCCATGCCTCTTCCCCCAATATAAGTTCTGGGGGGGTCGGGACCTCCTCGACATGTCTTTCGGGTGGTTTTTCCTGTAGCAGTACCAGGTTATGCAGAAGTGTAGTGGCCCAATAGTAAAGTCTAAGATTGGGTAAGGCCCAACCCCCTCTTTCCCGGGGCAAAGTAAGATATTGAAAAGCCCTTCGTGACCTGGTATATGCCCAGATAAATCGTGAAAATAGATCTTCTAGTCTTTTTAGCCAGACATTTGAAAATTCTACTGGTATTGCCCAAAAAAAATATAGTATCTTAGGAAAGAATAACATTTTAACTATATTGCATCTGCCGATAATAGATAGATGTAAATTGTTTAGCCTAGATAAATCCTGTTTAGTTTTAACTAGGAGAGGTTCTATATTGTCTTTAACAATATCCTCCATGCTTGCAGAAATATTAACCCCTAAATATGTTGCATTCTTAACCACTCTGGCGTCATTCATCACTTTATTCCCATTGACCACTACTTGTGTTTTACCACGATTAAGGGGCCGATTCCGATCTCGGCCGGTAGGGCTCCGAATCGGATTCGGCTTTACCGGATCCGATTCGGAGCCCTGTTTCCCGACCGAACCGTACGCGGGTCCGGCCGAGCGAGTACGATGCGAAATCGCCGACCGACTCGTCCGGGCGTCCCGACCGCTCCGACCGACTCGCTCCCGGCTCGAACCGCTCCGACCGACTCGCTCGGACTCGTCTCGCACCGCGCAATGGAGACGTTTCCCGGCCGGGTAAGTACGATGCGCGCCGCGAGCAGTCCGACCGAGCCGCGCACTCCGGCTCGTAAGAGCTGTCGGAGCCGTACTTTGGGGGTCCGTGTCGGACCCCCTGTACGCGTAGCCGCGCGAGTCGCACACAGGGGGACCTATGGGTCCCCCTACCTGTGCGTGTACGGCGCGATCGCTTCGCCGCGTACCCGCTGTAGGGGGCGCCCTTGTCCGACTCGCACCCATTGAGTCAATGGGAGCCCGCGTACGCGTTGTACGACCGGCTCCCATTGACTTCAATGGGAGTCCGACCGACTCGAGTCCGATAACATACGGACGCATCGTACTCGTTCGGTCGGACTGCACGGGTCCGATTCGGTCGGAAATCTCTCCGGGTCCGGCTCGGTCGGTGAAATTTCCGGCCCGAATCGGAATCGACCCCTAAGTGTATACCCGGAGAGCTTCCCAAACCTTTCTGCTTCTTCTTCTATTTCCTGTAGAGCGATAGTAGGGTCAGGGGTCACGAGGGCAATGTCTTCCGCATATGCCAGCACTTTTGTTTCCCAGCCATATGTGATAATAGGTCTGATGGCCCTATTATTTTCTAATCGACGTATAAATGGCTCAATATACACCGCAAACAATAAGGGTGAGCTCGGGCAGCCTTGACGAGTCCCCCTAGTTATTACAAATGGATCCGAGAGAGCGCCATTAACAAAAACCCTGGCTGTTGGGTGATAATAAAGCATTTTGATGGCCTGTAGTAACCCACCCTTAATTCCAACGCTTGACAGGGCCTCCCATAAAAAGTGCCACGAGACCCTGTCAAAGGCTTTTTCCGCGTCCAGGAGGACTAGAGCCATGGGGTCCTTGGATACTGTTGAGGCATCCAGGAGTGTGATAACCCTCCTTATGTGATCAGTCGTCCCACGCCCTGGAATGAATCCATGCTGACGATTCGAAATTACCTTGTGAATAATTGGCGCCAGTCGAGCTGCCAGAACTTTAGAGTATATTTTACTATTGCTGTTAATCAATGTGATTGGCCGATATGAGCTGGGCTCACTTGCCGGTTTATTCTTTTTAAGAAAAATTACTATTTTAGCGGAAGACCAAGAGTTTGGAGGTCTTCCCCCTTGAACACATGGACAAACAGCTGGATCATACATTCTTTGAGTTCCTGCGAGAATTTTTTATAGAATTTGGTGGGAATAATATCTAATCCTGTCGCTTTACCATTAGGTAGGCTATTAATGCATAATAGTATCTCGATCCACTGTGGGAGTCTTGATAATTAATAACTTCTCTTGTATCCCCTTGCAGATCATCTTGATGTAGCGTCTGATAATACCTATAAAATGTATTTTGGATACTATCTGGGTCTGATACTATTCCTAACGTAGGATCCTGGATTTTTTGTATTAAGTTATGCATTGTTTTTTGTCTCGCTCTTGTTGCCAGGTGATGCCTAATCTGCTCGCTGCACTCATAGGCCTTCTCTTTCCATACCATAAGTTTATCTGCAGCATCTGTGGCTATTATTTCCATAATGGAGGATTTAGGAACTGCAACCTTTGCTTGTGAATCATCCACATCCCCCCTGTTGTATAGTCCTCATTAAGTCCTCCTCTGCTTGACCTAGTCGATTCTGTAAATCATGTATTTGTTGTTGTTTTTTTTTATTACGGTTCAAAGAATATTTCAGTTTCCCCTAAAATCTGTTTTAATATTATTACACATTGTAAAAATAATATTAATGATAAAGTATAATACTAATACTACTAATAATAATAACAAACAACAATAATACATTATTAGTAGTAGTAATAATAATGAAACTAATAATAATAATGATATTACCAATACTATTAATAATAATTGTTGAACTTGGCCCTTTCTGCAGTGTCTTTCCCAAACATTTTGCCACCCTCTACCTATTTTTTGCTGAATTTGTTTTTGTTGGCCTTAGGACTCAGTGCACTTTACCATTACTAAACAGTGCTAAAGTGATTGTGCTCTCTTCTCTAAACATGGAATGTTGGCAGAAGAGATTTGCCATTGATGTGTAACTTGTTAATAGCTAAATGTAGTGAAATGAACACGTCACTCTAACACACCTAGGGAGATCAGGTGGCCCATTCAACAGAATACAAATGGATTTTGTTGACATTCCTGTGCATAACAGGCTGAGATATATCTTAGTGATTGTGTGCATCTTCTCAAGATGGGTGGAAGCCTACCCAGCTAGAAGAAGGGACAGTCTTACTGTAGCTAAGCTGTTGTTACGTGAATTAATACCCAGCATCAGCATGCCGATTTCCGTTGAGTCAGAGAGAGGAACACCCTTCTACATTGAAGTGATGAAGATGATCTGCACAGTCTTACGGACTGAACAAAGATTACATTGTAGTTACAGACCAAAAGCATCTGGTATTGTTGAGCAGATGAACGGTACCATCAAATCAAGAATGGCCAAGGTCTGTACATCAAACTCTCTAAAATGAACAGACGCTTTACCTTTGGTGGTGATGAGCATCTGAAGTACCCCTGACAGGAAGACGGGGTTATCCACCCCATAAAATACTGATGGGCAGAGCCACAAGATTACTGGCCAATGTTCTCTTGAATATCACTGACAATATTATATTACATTATTGCAAAGGATTGGCTGATGCAGTTTGTTCTGTCTCTCACCAGGTCTCAGCTGCCACAGAAGACCCACATCAAAAACAGTGCCACAACCTCAATCCTGGTGATTGGGTCGTAATCAAAAAGCACACTCAGAAGTGTTGCCTTGAACCCATATGGAAAGGCCACTTTCAGGTCCTCCTCACTGCACATACTGATAAGTGTGCTAGAATCCCAAGTTGGAGTCATGCCTTGCACACCAAGAGAGTGAGCAATCCAGAAGAAGTGCCTTTGGTTGCTGATCCTGAACGAAGAGTGTTGGAATGAAAATGTTTTCATTATTTTGCCTGCGCATTGTTCTATGTAAGTTAGCATTCGCGGCACCATTTTATGTTTAGCCGCCATTTTGAACCATGCTCGAAACTGCTTCTTACCTCTTCGAGAAAATGGGTTGTGGAAAGTTTCATTTCTCAAAGGTTGGGCCTTGCTTTGCTAATGAATACACTGTTCTTATTAGCGCATACCTTTCCCACTAGATAGAGACCTTCTCCCACTAATCTAGTGGCGGGCACGGGCAGAGTGACCTTGGCATGGAGACAGTGTGTGCCCGGCCTCACAATCGAAACCTATCCTTCTGTACTTCTTTGTTTAGCTGCATCTGCTCGGAAAATTCCATTATGGGCGTGCCTTCATTGGTTCTGAATTGTACATAATGTATCGTTATGCTTGCTGATGTCAGTCCCTCTCTGCAGCACTCCTAAGAGACTGGGCAGACTGGGCTCCGCTCGAGCGTATCTGAATAAACATATATTGGTTTATATTCTCTACTGACTCTTCATTTGGTATGGAAGGCTGAGAGGTGCTCGTGAGTGACCCGGGTGACAGTAAACGGGCCACTTCCTTCAGTTGGCGCCCGAAATGGGACTCCTTCGGGTGAGTGACCCATCCTCCTGCGGATGGGTTGGGAGGTCGGGACTATAGTCGGGTCGGACGGACGGATCAGGGATCCCTGCATGAGAGAGTTCCTGTAATTGCAGCTGCCCCTTCTGTCCTGCCGGACGGTGCCTCACCCAGTGGTCATCCCGACTGGTGTCCTGAACGGCGAAACCCTTGGATCTGACCATTTGGTCTGAAGAGTCGGCAGTGGAGAATAGATTCATTTTGACCTACATACATCAGGTGAGTTTGTTTTGGTTCTTTGTGGATATGGTACCATTTTGGTTTGTATTTGGTACGGTCTAAGGGCAGTCTTTTGGATAAAACGTTTGCAAATGTTTGGCCAGGCATAGAACAGTGAATTTGTTTTCTTTTGGGAATGCCTGGAATAAGTAAATTGGTTTCTTTGTGCTGTCGCTGTTGTTCTGCAGATGCTCAATTGGAAGAAGCACATCCGGCGCCTCTGGAAGGCACTCCTAATTTTGATATGTATGTGAAACATGGTCTTGGCCCTATTATGTTTAGTACATTATGGCACAAATATACGAGGGACAACGCCGAGTTGCAGTGGCCGTTGACGGGCACTTTTGATGAACAGAAAATTGGGTTTTTACAGGAAAAAGTGTTTGCAAAACGAAGTAGGCAGTCTATGTTTGACTCTCTTCGAACGTGGCAAAAGGAGGCTAAACAGAAACGATTAAAATGGAAAAGGAGGCTCGAATGGAGAGGATGCAAACATTGACTCAGAAAGCTGTAGCACATGATAGGGAGAAACTAGAGATAGGAATTGAACGTGAAGATAGGAGGTTTCGATTACATATTGATAAATCTTATGTGGCCCAAAAAGAAAAAGATACTTTTGTGGAGAAATTATTAGATAATAGACCCCCGCCCCCATACGCCCCACAAAGAATATATCCCACTATTCCATTGCCCTCACAGCCGCCTGTTACTGTTGCTTCTACTGTCTCTGTTCCTGTATCTACTGCTGCTTTTTCGACGGCCGTGGGTTCGGCTCCTTACCTTCTTTCTCTTCCTTCTGCTTCCTTGCCGTCTGCAGGGACTGTGACTGTTAGCACCCCCCTCACGCCCATTGTTTCAGCATCTTTCTCGCCAGCTTTTTCTCCTGTGACGCAGCCCTCAGCATCGCTGATACCTGTCATCCAGTTGTCTCTCCTTCCCTGGTTTTTCATCCCCCGGTTTCTTTGAGTGATGGCACGCCTGTGCGCAGGTTTGGAGACGGAGATTGTACAAAGTTTAAAGCGCGCATGGGTCCGTGTGTTCGATCTGAAGTGGGAGATGCAGAGAAAAAGGCAGTGGCTAACCAGGCTGCGCAGTGGGCCCGAAACTCCATTTACAGTGTGGAAGATGTGTGGAATGTGATGAAAGATTATGAGCCTTTTGTACAACAACATGCCCTTAAGCATATGTCTGCTACTCTGATCGGTCTCTGGGAGCACTGTTTCAAAGATGCAGCACCACAGATTTTATATGATATTAAAGATCATGTAAATGTTACTAATATGGAGCCTGGTCAAGTTTTTGGTTGTATTACGACATTGATTGCTTACTAGGGTAGACTACTTGAGAAGAGCCCCACCCCAGTTTCTCAGTTTCCAATGCGGGAGGTTCATCCTATATATCACCCCAAAATACCAGAGTTAACGGATCAGCACGGTATTGTCACTAGACCAGGTGTGGCGGCCCGTTTCCAAGAACAATGGGTTTATACTCTGCGGAAAAGGAGTGAAGTTTTGTCTCTTAAGACTCAGTTACCTGATCCTAGGAAAAATCCTACTGCAGATTATAAGGAATTGACTGAAGCTGCCTCTTCAACAGTAATGACGCTTGCGGATATTGAAATGTTCTTTGGTTTACTGGTTCCGGTTGATATTTGGAGGCAAGTGCACACACAGGATCATGTTGCGGAATTGGGTGGAACATGGGATCAAATTAAAGTATGGGATCAGGAAAGGAACCAGGTGATAAGCCTAAGGCAGATACTTGCTTTGCGAGGCCACATTATCACGTATATGCATTCTCTTATCCCACCGACAAAGGTTTATTGGGACAAGTTATCGGCTTGTCGCCAGAAGAAAGATGAGAGTGTGTCTGATTTTTTCACTCGGTTTGAAGATTTGTTTCTGGATTATAGTGGACAAGATTTGTCTATTGAGGGAGGTGTTCGGTTGTTTGTCAATAGATTTGTTTCTAATTTGCTTCCTGAAATAGCGACTCGATTGCAGGCTTCCGAGAGCATTTGGTCCACCTCTTCCCCTTCTGTTATTTTGAATATGGCGCACTAGTATGAGCACAGGGAAAATGAGGCTAAGGAGAGGATGGAGAAGAAGCACAAGGATTTGAAGACGAAGGTGTTGTTGCAGCAGGCTTCTAGAGGGAATGGCAGAGGATGTGGTGGTTTGGCCTGACAGCTTCCACGCACTAGCAGGCAGCCTAATACTACGCCTTTAGGCCCGAATCAGTGTGCGTATTGTAAGGAGGAGGAACACTGGCATAGCGAGTGTCCTGTGTTGTTGCAGAAGGTGGCGGTCCCCAGAATACGAGGTTGTCATGGACGGAGTCTTGGAGCTGGTGGAGCGGACAGGGCTCAGCACGTTGCAGCCTCACAGGGGTGTTTTGATAATAATACTTTGATGACCCTGGGGGCGGACAGTATTATCATGATGATTATGACATAGATGAGGTGACAGGAATGTCTTACAGCTAGGACAGCCAGGGATAGAGTGAGGGACCAGTTCTGATACCTGTAGATCAACGCGGTCCTTATGTTACTGCGAACTTGCATGGTTCGGCTAAGGAATTTTTGGTGGATACAGGTGCAACGAACAGTTCTATTTCTCGCTCTTTGGTCCCTGGGGCGGCTCTGTCTGGCCATAATAATGTTTCAGTAGGTTTTTCTGGTGTACCGGTTGTAAGCCCCATTTCGAGACCTCTTGCATTGACTATTGGTCCTTTCACCGTGGATTTGCCATTCTTACTGACATCTAATTGTGGAGAAAATTTGATGCGTTTGAATTTGTTGAAAAAATTGCATGTTACTATTTATTGCTCCCCGGCAGGTGTTTACATGACAATGGGTCCGGATATGGTATGTGCTAAGCAGTGTCTGTCTAAAGACGCGCCTCTTCCTGCTGAGTTTAAAGATGTGCCGCCCACTTTGTGGGCAACAGGTGACACAGATGTGGGACTGTTACAGATACTGCCGATTTCGATCCAAGTTAAAGACAATGCTATTTTGCTTTGTATCCCTCAGTATACAATACTCAGGGCTATACTGAGAGTCCAAGTATCTATAGTCAAGCTTTAAAGAGCCAATTGGATTCCCTTTTGCTTCCTACAGGTAATGTATTGGTTCAGTACATTGGCGATCTCCTCATCGCTTCTGACACAGAACAAGGTTGCACAGCACGGACATAAGGTGTCCCTTTCCAAATTTCAGTATTGTCGATAGGAGGTCACCTATTTAGGTCACCTACTGTCGAAGGAGGGTAGGAGATTGAATCATGAGCGCATCAGTACCATTGTTAAAATGCGCGTTCCACAAACTCAGAAAGAAGTGTGCGCTTTCATAGGTATCACTTCCTATTGTCGCCAGTGGATACCTAACTATTCCTTACTAACCAAGCCCTTGCTCGCACTAACCACTAAAGATGTGCATGAGCCCCTGCCTTGGACGCCTGAATGCCAGCAGTCTTTTGAGCAACTAAAAAGTGCGCTTTGCTCGGCTCCAGTGCTTGGCACGCCTAACTACAACAGGCCATTTGTATTATATGTCCATGAGGCGGCTGGTTGTGCGCTTTCTGTTCTAACACAAACATTTCGAGATAAGCAACGGCTGTGTGCTTATTTCTCCGCTGTTCTTGACACTGTCGCAAGAGCCCTCCCGAGCTGTCTAAGAGCGGTCTCGGTTGTGGCTGTCACCATAAGACAATCGGCTGGACTCATACTTGATACTGACCTCACAGTTATGGTACCTCATGCTGTGGATACACTTTTGAATAAGACCAAGACACAGCACCTCACCAGTGCACGTCTGACAGGTTATGAATTGACCCTGTTTGCAAAACACATCACGATCAAAAGATGTGCCACTCTGAACTCAGCCACGTTACTGCCCCTCCCTTCTGAAAATGATGGAAATGAGAAACATAATTGTTTCTTCCGGACGGAAGAAGAGATGAAAGGACGGGTAGACATAACTGATGTTCCCTTATCTGACCCACAAGGGGAACTATATGTTGATGGCTCTTGTTTCAAATTACCAGATGTCACTACAACTGCTGCTTATGCTATCACCACATTGCGTACAGTCGTAGAGACATCGCAAGTCCCTTATCAGTCAGCCCAAGCAGCTGAGTTAGTCACCCTTATTCGAGCTTGTGAATTGAGCGAGGGACTGGTTGTCAATAATTATACTGACAACCAGTATGCCTTCGGAGTCGCGCACAAATTTGGGCGACTCTGGGCTGAGAGAGGGTTCCTTACTTCCCATGGTACAAAGATCCAACATGGTCACCTTATATTGAGGCTTTTGTCTGCTTTGACACTCCCTAAGAAGTTGGCAATAGTGAAGTGTAGCACCCATAGGAAAATTACTGATGAAGTAGGTAGGGGAAATGCTTTTGCTGACCAGACAGCTAAGGAAACGGCACGGACTAAAATGAAGAAGATGTTTGTAGCAGGACCCACTAGGTGGGTGCCTGAAGTCACTATGTTTGTGGATACGCTTGAGAATGTGAAGGAAATATAAAGCGAGGCTGCAATAGAAGAATTAGCAATATGGCAAGAAAGCTCGGCACAATTAAATGATGAGGCATGTTGGATTGACAAGTCAGGGAAACAGAGATGGATGTTGCCAGATGCATATGCTCTCCTGTGGTCACGATGGCCCATGGCCCAGCCCATATCAGCGCTAAATGTGTTTGCAAGTTGTTAGACCCTGTATGGCAGATTGACAATGTTAGACCTGGTATCATTGGCGTGAGTTTCCCTTCCATTTTTTTTACTGATTGCCTCTTCTGTTTTGATATGTTTTTGCTGGGGCACTGTGCCACTGCTATTCAGTGCCACAGTGCAAGTGCTCCCTATGTTAAATTGATGTATTGATTAGTGACTCCATGATTGGGTTATTTGATTTACATGTCAGACCCTAGTATAGTGCACCATGTGTGCCCAGGGCCTATAAATCAAATACTGCTGGTGGGCTTGCAGCACTGGTTGTGCCACCCACAGAAGCAACTTGTAAAGTGTGTCTCAGGCCTGCCATTGCAGAGCCTGTGTGCAGTCTCTGACTGCCATGTCGACTTGGCAAGTGCACCCACTTGCCAGTCCCTAAAACTTCCCTTATCTTCATATCAGACACCCCTAAGGTAGGCCCAAGGGCAGGGCGCATTGTAAGTATAAGGTAGGAAATGCCCTGGTGTGTGTGGCATGTCCTAATAGTGAATTACAGCCATTTTCGTTTTTCACTATTGCAAGGCTACCTGTTCCCCATAGGCCAGAATGGGCAGTTTGATTATTACATCTTATAATCCTAACTGACCCAGGGAACATGGTAGAAAAACGAATTTAGTATGCCTGAACTCAGAATGATAAAATACATCTTTTAGTGAAGTTGATTTTAACATTCTGTGTTTGAAAATACCACTTTTAGAAAGTGTGTATTTTCTTGCCTAACCTTCCAAACCTGCCTCTGCTAGGTTGTGTATTGTGTGTCTGGCTTTGTGAGTGACAGGGGCTGGGGGTGGCTCCAGGAGACAGGGTGAGTCAGCACAGGACTGAATAGAGAGATCTGCATCCAAGTGGTGGGAGGAGTAAGCACCTGGGTCTGAATAGGGCTGTGCCTGCCTTCCACAATCCTGGCTCCGCCTCCTGCAGGGCGACTGAGCACCCTGCCCCACATTCTGAAAGGAAAGGAGGAGTCCTGTAAACAAAGTGCTCCAGGACTGACCAGAACTGGTTGTGGACTAGGCAAAGGCCTCTCTGCCTTTAGAGAACAAAGAGAAAAGGTGTATAAAAAGGGGGCCCAGACCCCTAGGAAATTAGATCACTTCTGGAACAACAAGACAACCCTTTTGCCAAGGAGAAGAACCAAGGAAGCTGCCGGAGTTGGACTGCCCCTCTGCCAAGTGTGCTGTTTGCTGGGTTGGCCTGCAGTGGTTTCTTCATTGCCAAGGAAAGGAGAAGGAACTTTTAAAGAACTTTCACCATCTTGCAGAATATTACTCCAAGGGCTTGATTTGAGCTTGCCTCCTGACCGAAGTCTCAGGGATACCAGACTTCACCCCCTTCTGTTTGCCTGCATCTGGAACTTGCTGTTCTGGTGCTACAGAAGGAATTTGCAACACCGGTGAGCGACGCCGTCTCCTGCATCGAAGCCGTGAGCGCTGCTCCGACTTGCAACGAAGACTCGACTCCGACCGCCGTGCCACCTCGACGCCAGCGAGTGACATCGTAAGCCTGCTATAGCCGTGAGCGCTGCTCCGACTTACGACGCCGGCCCGACGCCTGCTGCTGTGCCGCATCGACTCCGAAGCTGACATCATCGCGGAGCCGATCGTCGACGTGGGTGGTCAAGAATCTATCGACATCGTGACATCGTACGGAACCGTGGCCTCGGCGCCATCGTGACGTCACCTCCTCTCCGGAACTGACGCCTCCCCTGCCTGCGCAAGCATCCAGGTCCCGACGCATCATCTCCTCCGAAGCAAGGAACCGACGCCGCAACGCGCCAACGACGCCGCACCTCCCCGACGCCGTGAGCTGTCTTTGTTTTCGCTTTTCCAAGGTACTGTTCTTTGTGGGTCTGTTTTGACTCCGGGCCCGACGCCGCGCACCTCGCGGTCGGCGCCGTACTTTGGGATTTTTTGACCTCGACGTCGTGATAACTCCAGTTGGGGTTATTTGTTGCTAAAGACTGCTTTTAAGTGAAGAACCTATTTTTAAACCATTTCTACCATCTTGAAGTATTATTGATTACAGTATTGTGGATTTTTGTCGTTTGTGGTCTTGTGATAAATCTATATAAAGAATACTTATTTTTATAAAACCTGTGTGGTGTCCATCTCTAGTGTTTTCACTGTATTACTGTATGTGTTCACAAATGCTTAACACACTGCCTCTTAGATAAGCCTGCCTGCTCGTGCCAAGCTACCAAGGGGGTGAGCAGGGGTTATCCAGGTGTGTAATCCCCTTTCCCTGACTTAGAAGCAAGGGTCCCTATTTGGACAAAGGTGCATATCATTGGCAACTAGAGACCCCCTGTAGGAGAGTAGGATCTGCCTCTTATGTTGCCCCCACTTTTTTTTCTGATGTTTACACTGGTTTCTGGCTATAGTCTGGCTGGGTCCCTGCTAATCAGGGCCCCAGCCTCTCTGTTCTCTCTAAACGACTTGGAGTGCACTCTAGGTGCACTAGTGATTGGATACTGTGGTACCTTATGAGTCCCTGGTATATGGTACCTTAGGTACTAAGGGCATAGGTACTTCACAGGCCTACCAGGGGCTGCAGCATGTATTATGCCACCCCTGGGAAGCAGACTAAATCTGACACCACAGGCCTGCTACTGCAGCCTGGGTGAGGAAGTGCTAGCACCCCTCACTGAGAAATAGGTCCCCTATATCTCTCCTGCACACACATTGAGACTTATCAGTCACCCCTAAAGCAGGCCCTATCAATCCTGAGGGCAGGGTGCTTAGTTTCCGTGTGAGGGGGTGCCTCTGCCTGAGCAGGGCCCCTCTGCAGCTCTCAGAGTCCATTCTCTGGGGCTGTTTTTGGATGCGGTTAAACCATCTACTTTTAAGTGCATTATATCCTCGCGGTAAAATGCTAACTTTGGAATGGCTGCATCAAAACATGTTGTGTTTGGTGTCAAACATCTTGGAATACTACCCCCCCCCGCCAGTCCTGGCGGCGGGGGTAGCATTCCACCCTTTTAGAGGGATAGACATGTACCTGCTGTGGAAACGCGGTAGAATCCTGCAGAGCCCTGGCATCACAAAATGGATGCCACCAGTCACAGACACTGGGCTGCCCTCCTGCTGATGACCAACACTCGCAATGGAGGAAGCCCAACAATAGATATCCTGTCCCAAGGGGGTGTGACCACCTCCCAGACAGGGTTTAGTGTATTGGGGCTGGGTGGGTGCACTCTTAGAGTGCTTTGAAGTCCTGCACTGGGGGAGCAGAAGGCTCCTCTGTGCATACCCCAGTTCAAACCGGCTCAGGGGCTACCTGCCACTGCTCTGGCGCGAAACTGGACAAAGGGAAGTGGGTGTAGCCACCCACTCCCATGACCCTCCCATAGGTAGGGTCATAGAGCTAGTCCCTCCCTTTCTTTTAGTATAAGAGGGGGAACCTGTGCATTGCAACCTAGATTTCCCTGGACGACGCTCTGAAGAAGAATCCCGGACCTTCGACGTTCCACTACCTTTGGAAGACTGAAGAATCTCCCTTGGAGTCAAGGAGTGACTCCCCTGCTTGGCAGGCACCTAAAACTACAAACGATGGTCGCAAACTACGCCACTCCCGCTGCAGTCCGCAGTCCCTGCAGCCCAAGAAGTGGATTTCCTGACTTCTCAAAGGCCATCGTGAGTCCCCAGCGAAGCTGAGGCCAGTGGACCCCAAGAGTGATGAGGAACCGCGACCCCTGGGTACCGTGTACTATTGTTGATTGCAACCCCTTCACAACGTTCTACGAACTTGTGCTTTGTACCACGTGTGGTCCTAGCCTCCAGCAGGAATCCCTCCAAAGATCAGAGGCCTACCACGTCCCGAGTGACCGTGGGCCCCTGTTGAGCGAATCCTCCCGAGGTGTCTTTGCGATCCCTTGCCAGCCGGCTTGTGGGTCCCCAGAAGACTTTCTAAAGAAACCAAAGGGCTCCCCTGGTTGCTCCATGCCTGCCCTGACTTACCCTTTCTGGGTGAGCCCCACAGGCCTTGCTGGTCTGGGCCATTGCCTCTTTACTCTTTCCCCGAGACTTGCTGTTACCAAGGCTTGTTGGCTCCAATCGAGTCGCCGACACCGCAGTAAGCCGCAGACATCGTGGGACACGCCGAATCCAGCTCCTGGTCATTGTCGACGCCTCCTGGACCTCGTGGCTGAAGAGTCAAGGCAACTGCGAATGACCTGAATCTTGCGACGACGGTGGGCATCCATCTTCCTTGCCCTGAGTCACTGCCAAGTGACTTTGAACACTGTCCCCTCTGCTTTCAGGTCTTCCATCTTCCGAATCCAGGCTTGGATTCCTCCGGACACTTCTCCTGTCGCCGCAAGCAGCAAGTCTTCACTGGCTCCCATTGAAAACGATGCCGCGACCCGACACCAAAGGACACCTATGCACCCGGCTCCCCTGGGTGAGGTAACTTCAGCACTACGGTGCTCCTGTGGGTGTGGGCCCTAGAACTACTTACCCTGTAAGTGACTTGCTTGTAGCTTCCCTCGAAGTGCCCTAAAACTCTTATTTTCTAAGTGCGACAATTGCGCTGACTCGTACAGGGTTCGCGTCTGTGTTAGACACACCGCGTCCATCTCCTTTGTATCACTATCTAGAACTGTGTCCTTCGACTCGTACTGAGTCCGATCGGTGTTCGCCTCGAACACAAGGAGCCTGTAACATTGAGATCTCCATTGCACTGACTCGCACAAGGTTCGCGTCTGTGTTAGACACAGCGCGTCCATCTCCCTTGCAACTCTATCTGTAACCGCGTCCTTCGACTCGCACAAGGACCGATCAGTGTGTTCGCCTCGAACACGCAAGGGACCATTAACATTGAAATCTCAATCGCTTCTGAGCGCATAGACTCGCACAGGACTCACACCGGTGCCAGGACACCGCGTCCGTCCCCTGTGGGTCCCCTACAACTACCTGGGGTGGTTCTTGGGGGTCCCTCGATTCTAGATGCCCTAGACCTAGGTCTAGCCAAACTAAGATTGTGATATTCGATTGTGCTAAACTTATTTTGATAACATTTGACTTGTACATATGTTCCTGACTTCTAATCTCATAAAGAGATTAGTAGCGAGTGGTTATTAATAAATACATATATATTTGATATATATACCTGTGTGGTGTCTTTTCATTTGGTGATTCAAGAGATTGTGTGGTAAAACAAGCTGCTTTACATTCCTTCAAGACTTAGCCTGAAGGCTGCTCTCCACAGCTACCACTAGGATAGCTTTCTATAAAGGTTGTCTTAAACCTATCTACCATAAGAGTCGAATTGTTCTGGTGCAAGGTGTCCACTTTAATTAGTGAACAGCATATACCAGGCCAACTTCTCACATTGGTGGGCAGCGTGTGGGATTCCAGCTTGCTATTGTTTTACCAGAAAATCTCTATTTGAATTACTAACTGAAAACCACTATAGGTACTTAAGGTACATATAAAGTCAAGCTTAGTATCAATAAGTTCTACTGAACTTAGAGCTGTGTGCCAAGGGATAGCACACCCTTTCTACAGCTCAAGCTAGTATCAGTAGGCCACAAACTAGTGTAGGTAGTACAACACTGCACAACACTAGAATGTCCTTAAAGGGTGGAACCAGTGGATCCACTCAGCCTCAGTATAAGGACATGGCTTTCTCTGACTTGAGAGCCATGTGTGTTGAAAGACACCTGAAGCTAGGACAGAGTCCCTCCACCCTACACCTGATAGATCTGCTGACCGCAGATGATCTTAGATTGGCTCTAGGAGCTAATGGGTCTGAATCAGTGAGTGGGTCAATTACAGTATCTGGGTCAGATGATGAAAATCAGAATGACCAAGACTCTGTGATTGAAGGGCCAGGCCTCAAGGGGCCTGAAAAGGACAGAGGAATTCTCCCTAAGAGAGCTGACAGAGTGGAGGAGAGGCATAGGTCCCCTTCCAGGGAATCTGACCACTCTTATCACTCTGGCAGAGAATTTGTCCACCAGAGGAACTCATACTTTCCCATAAGAGAGACCTCCTCTGAAAGAATGTGCAAACTGCTGCAGTATGAGGAAGCAAGAGTTGCCCTCAGAACCAAGCAGTTGGCACTGGATAGAGAAGCCCTGGAGATCCAGAGAGCTTCTAGAAGAGAGGGGTTAGAACCC
The DNA here is from genome assembly GCA_963921515.1 of Calotriton arnoldi. Taxonomy (NCBI): domain Eukaryota; kingdom Metazoa; phylum Chordata; class Amphibia; order Caudata; family Salamandridae; genus Calotriton; species Calotriton arnoldi. Next base: position 53,348 of record CAWUFW010017159.1, on the reverse strand, counting down.
CTTGGTGGCAGCAACAGTGTCCCTAGAGGCAGAGAATCTATTCCAGACCATAGGAACCTGAGCAAGGTTGTTCCTCCCTACCAGAGTGGGGATGATATCCACAAGTGGATAACTGCTATGGAAAGGGCCTGTAGAGTACAGCAGGTCCCCCAAAAGCAGTGGGCAGCAATCTTGTGGCTCTCCTTTTCAGACAAAGGTAGAGACAAGCTCCTCACTGTTAGAGAAGAGGATGCTGATAATTATGAAGTCCTGAAGAGTGCACTGATAGATGGGTTTGGCTTAACCACTGAGCAGTACAGGTTGAAGTTCAGAGACACCCAGAAGGCACAGACTCAGGACTGGACTGACTTTGTTGATTGTGCAACCAAGGCTCTGGAGGGTTGGCTGGTTGGCAGTAGGGTTACTGATTTCAAGGGATTGTATAATCTGATGATGAGAGAACAGATCCTTAATAATTGCCAGAACCAGTTGTTGCATCAATACCTGGTGGACTCAGATCTGACCTCTCCCCAAGAATTGGGAAAGAAGGCAGACAAATGGGTCAGAACCAGGGTGAGGCAGAAACCCCAGAACCAAGGGGTGACACCAAGAAGCAAGATCCTAAGGGCTCTGAGAAAGGTGGGGATAAGTCAAAAGACCAGAAGTCTTCACAAGTGCCCCAAAAATCTGCATCTGGTGGGGAGTCACAATCCAACAAGGGAAAAGGCCAAAAGAAGCCATGGTGCAAATTCTGTAAACAGAAAGGTCACTGGACTTCTGATTGTAACAAGTCCAAAGACCAAACCAACACCACTCCTGCCCCTAAGGCAACTGTTCCCCCTAGCTCAGCTACTGGTGGAGGTGGTACACAGAATAAGGGTGTAGTAGGGTTGGCCCTGGGTTCTGAAGTGGACTCTGACCTAGTCAGAGTGCCCACTCAGGCAATGCTGATTTGTGAGGGAGACCTTAATATGTCCTTCCTAGTAAGCCCCAGTAATCTGGGCAAATACAAACAGCAGCCTGTAATAAATGGCAAACAGGCTTTGGCATTTAGGGACACAGGTGCTAGTGTCACCATGGTGGCAGAGGATCTTGTGGACCCTGGACAGATCATCCTGGGCGAAATGTACCAGGTGACCAATGCAAGCAATGTCAGGACCGACCATAGTCTGGCAGTTGTGAATTTCTCCTGGGGAGGGGTAACTGGCCTCAAGAAGGTTGTAGTAAGTGCAGACCTCCCTGTCGAATGTCTATTGGGCAATGATCTAGAGACTTCAGCCTGGTCTGAAGTCGAGTTAGGGACTCATGCTGAGATGTTGGGCATCCCTGCAGAGGTATTTGCTGTGACCAGGTCACAAGCAAGAATGCATAACACTGAACCAGCTCTGGATCCTGGAACAATGGACCAGATGCTTCCCAAGAGGAGGAGCAGTAGGGTAAAGGCAGTGCCTTCCCCTCTGTCTCAGATCTCAGATTCACCCCCAGGGGGAGGTGAAGCAGATCCTGAAGAAGGAACTGCCCCAGAGGGACTTGAGCCTGATCAGGTTGAGTTCTTGGGGGCAGGGGGCCCTTCTAGGGAAGATCTGAGTAAGGAGCAACAGTTGTGCCCCTCTCTTGAACCCCTCAGACAGCAGGCTGCTGCTGAGGCTGCTGGGAGTGCTAGTGGGTCCCATAAAGTTTATTGGGATGAGGGACTCCTATATTCTGAGGGTAGAGATCCAGCCCCTGGAGCCACCAGGAGGATGGTAATACCTCAGAAGTTTAGGGGGTTCCTCTTGACCCTAGCACATGACATCCCTTTAGCAGGACACTTGGGCCAAAACAAGACCTGGGACAGGCTTGTTCCACATTTTCATTGGCCACATATGTCAGAGGACACTAAGGAGTTTTGTCGCTCCTGTGTCACATGCCAAGCCAGTGGTAAGACAGGTGGCACAACAAAGGCCCCCCTGATACCACTACCTGTGGTGGGGGTACCTTTTGAAAGGGTAGGGATTGACATTGTTGGTCCCCTTGACCCTCAAACTGCATCTGGGCACAGGTTTATCCTGGTGGTAGTGGATCATGCCACCAGGTACCCAGAAGCAATTCCCCTGAGGATCACCACAGCCCCTGTGGTGGCAAGAGCCCTCATTGGAGTCTTCTCCAGAGTGGGTTTCCCAAAGGAGGTCATTTCTGACAGAGGTACCAACTTCATGTCAGGATATCTGAAAGCAATGTGGAAGGAGTGTGGTGTAACTTATAAGTTCACCACCCCCTATCACCCACAATGCAATGGTTTAGTTGAACGCTTCAACAAAACCTTGAAAGGAAGGATTAAAGGACTCCCAGAGAAGCTTAGGCGGAAATGGGACCTTCTTCTTCCTTGCCTGTTGTTTGCATACAGAGAGGTTCCACAGAAGGGGGTTGGCTACAGCCCATTTGAGCTTCTGTTTGGGCATCCTGTGAGAGGTCCATTGTGTTTGGTAAAAGAGGGCTGGGAGTTACCTCTCAAGCCCCCCAAATAAGATGTGATGGACTATGTACTTGGTCTACGCTCCCGGATGGCTGAGTACATGAAAAAGGCAACCAAAAACCTGGAGGCCAGCCAAGAATTACAAAAAGCTTGGCATGACCAAAGGCTGTACTGACTGTATACCAGCCAGGACAGAAGGTGTGGGTATTGGAGCCTGTGGCCCCAGCAGCCCTCCAGGACAAGTGGAGTGGCCCCCATACAATAGTTGAACAGAAGGGAGAAGTCACCTACCTGGTGAATCTTGGAACTCCCAGGAGCCCCTGAGGGTGCTCCATGTCAACCGATTAAAGCCATATGTTGACAGGGCTGACATGGGCTTGCTCATGGCAACTGATGAGGAACAGGAGGAGGAGAGTGACCCTCTCCCTGACCTGCTCTCTCAGAACCCTGATGATGGGTCAGTAGATGGTGTTGCTTTGGCAAGCAGCCTCACTGACCATCAGCAAACTGAGTGCAGACAAGTTCTGCAACAGTATAGACATATGTTTAGCCTGACCCATAGTCAGACTTCCTGGTGCACCCATGAGGTGGACACTGGAGACAGTCTGCCTGTCAAGAATAAAATCTACAGGCAACCTGACCATGTCAGGGACTGTATCAGGACTGAAGTCCAGAAAATGTTGGAGCTAGGTGTAATTGAGCCTTCAGATAGCCCTTGGGCTAGCCCAGTAGTCCTGGTACCCAAGCCTCATAACCAGGGTGGTAAGAAAGAAATGAGGTTTTGTGTAGACTACAGAGGCCTCAAAGCAGTCACTAGGACTGATGCCTATCCCATACCAAGGGCAGATGAGCTGATTGATACTTTGGCCTCAGCCAAGTATCTAAGCACGTTTGACCTGACAGCTGGCTACTGGCAGATCAGGTTAGCTGATGATGCAAAAGCCAAAACAGCATTTTTGACTCCTGGTGGGCACTACCACTTTGTGGTGATGCCCTTTGGATTGAAAAATGCACCTGCCACTTTTCAGAGGTTGGTGAATAAAGTTCTGACAGGGATGGAAACTTATTGCTCAGCTTATCTAGATGATATTGCTGTCTTTAGTTCCTCCTGGCAGGATCACCTGGTCCACCTCAGGAATGTTTTGGAGGCCCTGCAGAAAGCAGGCCTCACTATCAAGGCCACTAAGTGGCAGATAGGGCAGATTCAGGTTGTGTACCTGGGCCACCTTGTGGGTGGAGGCCAGGTTCAGCCTTTACAGAGCAAAATCCAAACCATAATGGAATGGGTTGCTCCAACCACCCAGACACAGGTGAGAGCCTTCTTAGGCCTGACTGGGTACTATAGGAGGTTTGTCAAGGGATATGGATCTATAGTGACCCCCTTGAATAATCTGACCTCAAAGAAAATGCAAAAAAAGGTACAGTGGACAGCTAGCTGTCAGAAGGCATTTGAAGACCTAAAGCAGGCCATGTGCACTGCCCCCATCTTACAGAGTCCAGACTACACCAAAAAGTTCATTGTCCAAACAGATGCTTCTGAGCTGGGTGTGGGAGCTGTACTGTCTCAACTGAATGATGAAGGTCAAGACCAGCCAGTAGCTTTTATTAGCAGAAGGCTGACCCCTAGAGAGAAACGTTGGTCAGCTATAGAGAGGGAGGCCTTTGCTGTGGTGTGGGCCCTGAAGAAGCTGAGGCCATACTTGTTTGGCACTCACTTCATAGTTCAGACTGACCACAAGCCCCTCCTATGGCTTAAATAGATGAAAGGTGAAAACCCAAAACTTTTGAGGTGGTCCATTTCCCTACAGGGGATGGACTATACGGTGGAACATAGACCTGGGACCCAACATGCCAATGCAGATGGACTCTCAAGGTATTTCCACTTTGAACACGAAGACTCAACTGGTCAAGGTTAGTTTAGTGTCCCTGCGTTTGGGGGGTTGTGTAGGAGAGTAGGATCTGCCTCTTATGTTGCCCCCACTTTTTTCCTGATGTTTACACTGGTTTCTGGCTATAGTCTGGCTGGGTCCCTGCTAATCAGGGCCCCAGCCTCTCTGTTCTCTCTAACGACTTGGAGTGCACTCTAGGTGCACTAGTGATTGGATACTGTGGTACCTTATGAGTCCCTAGTATATGGTACCTTAGGTACTAAGGGCATAGGTACTTCACAGGCCTACCAGGGGCTGCAGCATGTATTATGCCACCCCTGGGAAGCAGACTAAATCTGACACCACAGGCCTGCTACTGCAGCCTGGGTGAGGAAGTGCTAGCACCCCTCACTGAGATATAGGTCCCCTATATCTCTCCTGCACACACATTGAGACTTATCAGTCACCCCTAAAGCAGGCCCTATCAATCCTGAGGGCAGGGTGCTTAGTTTCCGTGTGAGGGGGTGCCTCTGCCTGAGCAGGGCCCCTCTGAAGCTCTCAGAGTCCATTCTCTGGGGCTGTTTGTGGATGCGGTTAAACCATATACTTTTAAGTGCATTATATCCTCGCGGTAAAATGCTAACTTTGGAATGGCTGCATCAAAACATGTCGTGTTTGGTGTCAAACATCTTAGAATACTACCCCCCCGCCAGTCCTTGCGGCGGGGGTAGCATTCCACCCTTCTAGAGGGATAGACATGTACCTGCTGTGGAAACGCAGTAGAATCCTGCAGAGCCCTGGCATCACAAAATGGATGCCACCAGTCACAGACACTGGGCTGCCCTCCTGCTGATGACCAACACTCGCAGTGGAGGAAGCCCAACAATAGATATCCTGTCCCAAGGGGTGTGACCACCTCCCAGACAAGGTTTAGTGTATTGGGGCTGGGTGGGTGCACTCTTAGAGTGCTTTGAAGTCCTGCACTGGGGGAGCAGAAGGCTCCTCTGTGCATACCCCAGTTCAAACCAACTCAGGGGCTACCTGCCCCTGCTCTGGCACGAAACTGGACAAAGGGAAGTGGGTGTAGCCACCCACTCCCCTGACCCTCCCATAGGCAGGGTCATAGAGCTAGTCCCTCCCTTTCTTTTAGTATAAGAGGGGGAACCTGTGCATTGCAACCTAGATTTCCCTGGACGACGCTCTGAAGAAGAATCCCGGACCTTCGACATTCCACTACCTTTGGAAGACTGAAGAATCTCCCTTGGAGTCAAGGAGTGACTCCCCTGCTTGGCAGGCACCTAAAACTACAAACGACGGTCGCAAACTACGCCGCTCCCACCGGAGTCCGCAGTCCCTGCAGCCCAAGAAGTGTTTTTCCTGACTTCGCAAAGGCCATCGTGAGTCCCCAGTGAAGCTGAGGCCAGTGGACCCCAAGAGTGATGAGGAACCGCGACCCCTGGGTACCGTTTACTATTGTCGAGTGCAACCCCTTCACAACGTTCTACGAACTTGTGCTTTGGACCACGTGTGGTCCTAGCCTCCAGCAAGAATCCCTCCAAAGATCAGAGGCCTACCACGTTGCGAGTGACCGTGGGCCCCTGTTGAGCAAATCCTCCCAAGGTGTCTTCGCGATCCCTTGCCAGCCGACTTGTGGGTCCCCAGAAGACTTTCTAAAGAAACCAAAGGGCTCCCCTCATTGCTCCAGGCCTGCCCTGACTTACCTTCGCTGGGTGAGCCCCACAGACCTTGCTGGTCTGCACCATTGCCTCTTTACACTTTCTCCAAGACTTGCTGTTACCAAGGCTTGTTGGCTTCAATCGAGTCGCCGACACCGCAGTAAGCCGCAGACATTGTGGGACACGCCGAATCCAGCTCCTGGTCATCGTCGACGCCTCCTGGACCTCGTGGCTGAAGAGTCAAGGCAACTGCGGATGACCTGAATCTTGCGACGACGGTGGGCATCCATCTTCCTTGCCCCGAGTCACTGCCAAGTGACTTTGAACACTGTCCCCTCTGCTTTCAGGTCTTCCATCTTCCGAATCCAGGCTTGGATTCCTCCGGACACTTCTCCTGTCGCCGCAAGCAGCAAGTCTTCACTGGCTCCCATTGAAAACGACGCCGCGACCCGACACCAAAGGACACCTATGCACCCGGCTCCCCTGGGTGAGGTAACTTCAGCACTACGGTGCTCCTGTGGGTGTGGGCCCTAGAACTACTTACCCTGTAAGTGACTTGCTTGTAGCTTCCCTCGAAGTGCCCTAAAAATCTTATTTTCTAAGTGCGACAATTGCGCTGACTCGTACAGGGTTCGCGTCTGTGTTAGACACACTGCGTCCATCTCCTTTGTATCACTATCTAGAACTGTGTCCTTCGACTCGTACTGAGTCCGATCGGTGTTCGCCTCGAACACAAGGGGCCTGTAACATTGAGATCTCCATTGCACTGACTCGCACAAGGTTCGCGTCTGTGTTAGACACAGCGCGTCCATCTCCCTTGCAACTCTATCTGTAACCGCGTCCTTCGACTCGCACAAGGACCGATCGGTGTGTTCGCCTCGAACACGCAAGGGACCTTTAACATTGAAATCTCAATCGAGTCTGAGCGCATTTTTTTTCCTTGGACTGTTATTTTTCTGAGAACTGCCAATTCTTATTGCCATGAGTCCACCAGCATCTGTTGCATCTATGGATCTAGATTTTGAGGAGGAGAGGTTAGAAAGCTACACTTTGAAACAGCTCAAGCATCTCTGCAAGAAATTGAAAGTTGCTACACCAGGCATTTCTAAAAAGGATGACTACCAGAAGGCGCTGAGGGCCTGGGTAGAAGCAAGAAATGACCCTGAGTTGGTGGTGGAGCCAGCTGGGGATGCAGATGGGCAACTGGATAGGCCAGAGTTTCCAGCCAGGGGAGGGGTACCGTCCCCACCTGGCAGTAGCATCTCTTCCAAAGACCTGTCCCCCAGAGAGTTGGAAGACAGGGAGAGAAATAGGGTGCACAAGCTGGAGATGGCAAGGCTCAAAATGGAGGGTCAGAGGGACCTAGAAAATAGCAGGGTGACCTTGGAAAGAGAGAGAATGTTGAGGGAGTTGGAGCTGAAAGCGCAGGGCTTAGGAATCAACCCCTCTGGTGGCAGCACACCATCTGTGCCTACAGAAGGTAAAGTTTATATTCCCAAAGATGTCATCAAAGAGTTTCACAGACAGGAAGATATTGGGCAGTGGTTTGCAGCCTATGAAATAGCAATGTTGGCCCACCGGGTCCCTGAGAAGGATTGGGGAGCAGGGTTGGCGGGCCGCTTTGTGAATGATGGGAGGGATACCTTGTTAAACCTGCCCAGTGAGAATAGGATGTCTTATGCCCATATGAAGGAAGCCCTTATGACAAGGTATGGTTTGACCCAAGAACTCTATAGACAGAGGTTCAGAAATTGTAAGAAACTGGAGGCAACTACCTGGGTGGAGTATCAGTCTTTCTTTTGCAGAGCTATGGATGGTTGGGTGAAGGGTAGCAAAGTAGATACTTTTGAAGCTCTCTATGATTTGTTTGCATGGGAGCACTTGTCTGCTAACTGTTTTCCAGAGCTACGCCAGCACCTTATTGATAGCAAGTTAACTAACCCTAGGAAACTTGCTGAGGAGGCGGACCGCTGGGTAAGCACCCGGGTCCACAAGGGTCCTGTGGGAGACTCCGCCAAGGTGGGCAGGGTCCCCAGCAGAAGAGTGGGGGGGACAAGGGTAAACAGAGGGAGTTCCAAAAGGGCCCCAAAGTAATTCCCAAGGGAACCAAGGGAAGGGTTCCCAGCCTCCCCCTGAGAAGAAGCAAGAGGCCCCGAAAGGTAAACCTGTTCAGAGGGGCCCCTGTAAATGTTTTACGTGTGGTCAATTGGGCCACCGTTGGTATGATCCTCAATGTCCCATGAGAGATCCCAAAGCACCACCCCGTGCACCACCCCGTCAGATTGCCAGTGTAGCCCGGGGGGAGGAGATGGGTGCCCAAGGTGGGTGGGATCCCGCAGAGATGTCCCTTGTCTCATTAGGAGACTTTGAGATGGTCCCTAAAACTCAGCTGCCTGATAACACTAAAAAGTACAGGCAGTGGGTGACCATCAATGGCCATAGGGTGGAAGCTCTAAGAGACACCGGTGCAAGTGTGACAGCTGTCAGTTGTCGGTTGGTGTCCAAAGAGCAGGTTGTCCCCATGCATTCTTCCCTGTTGTTGCTGCAGACAACTCACAGAGCCAGTGTGAGGTGGCGCAAGTTCCCTTTGAGTGGGGGGTCTCAGGTACTCTCCAAGTTGCTGTGAGGCCAGCCATGCCTGTTGATTGTCTGTTGGGCAATGATTAAGAGGACTCCCCTTGGGCTAAGGTGGAGAGAAGGTCTCATTTAGAGATGTTGGGTCTGCCTGAGTGGGCGTGTGTAACCACTCGGTCCATGGTGGCCAGTAAGGGTGTTCAGGAGGTTCTGGAGCCTGAGAAAATGGCCCAGACCCCTGCCTTAAAGAGAAGAGATAGGGGGCGTGGGAAACTAGCCCCAATAGTTCCCACGGTCCAGGAGGAGGCAGACCTTGAGGGGGATGCCCTGGAACCTACAGGGGAACAAGTTGCTGAACTGGGAGACCTGCCTGAGCTGACCCATTGGCAGCAAGAAGGAGGTCCCTCCAGGGAGGAATTTTGTGAGGAGCAAAGGAAGTGCCCTTCTCTTGAGGGTTTGAGGCAACAGGCCACAAACCAGGCAGCAGGTGATCAGTCTGGATCACATTGGATCTACTGGGAGAACGACCTCCTGTATAGCGAGCCTAAGGTTGCTGAGCCTGGATCAGCCCGTGTGCTGGTGGTACCCCAGCGCTTCAGAGCCTTCCTACTGGGTTTGGCTCATGACGTTCCTTTAGCTGGACATCTGGTGCAGAACAAGACCTTTGAAAGGCTTGTTTCCCATTTTCATTGGCCCCAGATGCGCAAGAGTTCAGATACTCATTGTAGGACCTGCCAAACTTGCCAGGCAAGTGGGAAAAGTGGAAGGAAGCACAAGGCTCCTCTCCAACCTTTCCCTGTAGTCAGTACCCCCCTTTGAAAAGGTGGGCATTGACATTGTGGGGCCACTGGACCCCAAGACAGCCATGGGCAACAGGTTTATCCTGGTCTTGGTGGACCATGCTACCCGGTACCCGGAAGCCATCCCTCTCAGGACAGTGACGGCCCCCGTGGTGGGACGTGCACTGTTGTTTTTTTTTTTCCCGTGTGGGGTTCCCCCGAGAGGTGATGTCAGACCGTGGTACTAACTTTATATCTAACTATATGAAGTCCCTGTGGAAGTAGTGTGGTGTTACCTATAAGTTCACCACTCCTTACCACCCCCAAGGTAATGGGATGGTTGAGAGATTCAACCGGACCCTTAAGGGCATGATTATGGGTCTTGAAGAACCTATGAGGCGTAAGTGGGACTTCCTCTTGCCATGCCTGTTGTTTGCTTACCGTGAGGTGCCTCAGAAGTCCTTAAGGTTCAGCCCCTTTGAGCTGCTGTATGGTCACCCGGTAAGAGGACCTTTGAGTCTGGTCAAGGAAGGCTGGGAGCAATCTCCCAGGAAACCTCCCCAGGATGTATATAGCTACATGCTGGCCTTCAGGAACCAGACTCTGCATTTCAGAGAACTCGCTCAGGCGAACCTGGAAGCCAGCCAGGAAGAGATGAAGCGGTGGTACGATCAGAATGCCGCTCTGATTGAGCTTCAGCCTGGACAGAAAGTTTGGGTCATGGCCCCTGTGAAGCCCCGTGCGCTCCAGGACAGGTGGACCGGTCCATTTGAGGTGGTGGAGCGCAAGAGTGATGTCACCTATCTGGTGAACTTGCGGTCTCCCAGGAACCCTTTGCGGGTCCTGCATTTAACCGCCTGAAGCCCCACTTAGAAAGGTCCGAAGTGGGCATGCTCCTAGCGACAGATGATGGAATGGAGGAGGAAACTGAGCCTCTTACTGACCTCCTGTCTGCAGCGGAGCAAGATGGGTCAGTGGATGGTGTTGGCCTCTCTGCCACACTGACCCCTGAACAGCAGCAAGATTGTCGCCAACTGCTGGGGCAATTCCCTGATTTGTTCTCCCTGGTTCCTAGTGTCACTGAGTGGTGCGTCCATGATGTGGACACTGGGGACAGTCCTCCTGTGAAGCACAAGGCTTACAGAGTGACTGACAGGGTCCGAGCTTACATTAAGGAGGAGGTCTCCAAGATGTTTGCCTTAGGGGTGATTGAGTCCTCTAACAGTCCTTGGGCCAGCCCAGTGGTTTTGGTCCCAAAGGCTGCCGCGCCTGGTTCCACGCCCGAACTCCGGTTCTGTGTGGACTACCGAGGACTCAATTCAGTCACCAGGACTGACGCGCACCCCATCCCCAGAGCTGATGAGCTCATTGATCGGTTGGGAGCTGCCCGGTACCTCAGCACGTTTGATTTGACGTCTGGGTACTGGCAGATTGCCTTAACTGATGGGGCCAAGGAGAGGTCAGCATTCTCCACACCAGATGGGCACTACCAATTCCGGGTTATGCCCTTTGGGATGAAGAATGCCCCTGCCACCTTTCAGAGATTGGTCAACCAGGTGTTGGACGGACTGGAAGATTTCAGTGCCGCCTACCTGGATGACATTGCGGTGTTTAGTTCCACTTGGGAAGAACATCTGCGCCACCTCCGGGAAGTGTTGATGGCGCTGCGGAAGGCAGGCCTCACAATCAAGGCGAGTAAGTGCCAGATTGGGCAGGGTTCTGTGGTGTACTTGTGGCACCAGGTAGGAAGTGGCCAGGTGGCGCCCCTGCAGCCCAAGATTGATACCATCCTGGCATGGGAACCCCCAAAGACTCAGACACAGGTGAGAGCCTTTTTGGGACTCACGGGGTACTACAGGAGGTTTGTCAAGGGGTATGGCAACATTGTTGCACCCTTGACTGAGCTGACTTCCAGGAAGCAGCCCAAGAAAGTGAACTGGACTGACACCTGTCAGAAGGCTTTTGACGCCCTGAAGACTGCCATGTGCACAGCACCCGTGCTTCAGGCGCCCAACTTCTCAAAAGAATTCATTGTTCAAACAGACGCTTCAGAGCATGGTGTGGGGGCTGTTCTATCACAGATTAATGAGGAAGGCCTAGACCAACCTGTAGCCTTCATCAGTAGGAGGTTACTTCCACGGGAACAGAGGTGGAGTGCAATTGAGCGTGAGGCATTTGCTGTGGTCTGGGCACTGAAGAAGTTGAGACCATACTTGTTTGGGGCTCACTTCCTGGTTCAGACCGACCACAGGCCCCTCAGATGGCTGATGCAGATGAGGGGTGAGAACCCAAAGTTGTTGAGGTGGTCCATTTCCCTACAGGGTATGGACTTCACGGTGGAACACCGCCCTGGTACAGAACACGCCAATGCTGATGGTCTGTCCAGATTTTTCTGCCTTAGTGAAGAGGACTCCCTAGGGGAAGGGTAGTTCTCCCCACATTTCAGCTGGAGGGGACACGTGTTAGACCTGGTATCATTGGCGTGAGTTTCCCTTCCATTTTTTTTACTGATTGCCTCCTCTGTTTTGATATGTTTTTGCTGGTTTTATGCTTGGGGCACTGTGCCACTGCTATTCAGTGCCACAGTGCAAGTGCTCCCTATGTTAAATTGATGTATTGATTAGTGACTCCATGATTGGGTTATTTGATTTAATTGTCAGACCCTAGTATAGTGCACCATGTGTGCCCAGGGCCTGTAAATCAAATACTGCTGGTGGGCTTGCAGCACTGGTTGTGCCACCCACAGAAGCAACTTGTAAAGTGTGTCTCAGGCCTGCCATTGCAGAGCCTGTGTGCAGTCTGTGACTGCCATGTCGACTTGGCAAGTGCACCCACTTGCCAGTCCCTAAACCTTCCCTTATCTTCATATCAGACACCCCTAAGGTAGGCCCAAGGGCAGGGTGCATTGTAAGTATAAGGTAGGACATGCCCTGGTGTGTGTGGCATGTCCTAATAGTGAATTACAGCCATTTTCGTTTTTCACTATTGCAAGGCTACTTGTTCCCCATAGGCCAGAATGGGCAGTTTGATTATTACATCTTATAATCCTAACTGACCCAGGGAACATGGTAGAAAAACGAATTTAGTATGCCTGAACTCAGAATGATAAAATACATCTTTTAGTGAAGTTGATTTTAACATTCTGTGTTTGAAAATACCACTTTTAGAAAGTGTGTATTTTCTTGCCTAACCTTCCAAACCTGCCTCTGCTAGGTTGTGTATTGTGTGTCTAGCTTTGTGAGTGAGAGGGGCTGGGGGTGGCTCCAGGAGACAGGGTGAGTCAGCACAGGACTGAATAGAGAGATCTGCATCCAAGTGGTGGGAGGAGTAAGCACCTGGGTCTGAATAGGGCTGTGCCTGCCTTCCACAATGCTGGCTCCGCCTCCTGCTGGGCGACTGAGCACCCTACCCCACATTCTGAAAGGAAAGAAGGAGTCCTGTAAACAAAGTGCTCCAGGACTGACCAGAACTGGTTTTGGACTAGGCAAAGTCCTCTCTGCCTTCAGAGAACAAAGAGAAAAGGTGTATAAAAAGGGGGCCGAGACCCCTAGGAAATTAGATCACTTCTGGAACAACAAGACGACCCTTTTGCCAAGGAGAAGAACCAAGGAAGCTGCAGGAGTTGGACTGCCCCTCTGCCAAGTGTGCTGTTTGCTGGGTTGGCCTGCAGTGGTTTCTTCATTGCCAAGGAAAGGAGAAGGAACTTTTAAAGAACTTTCATCATCTTGCAGAATATTACTCCAAGGGCTTGATTTGAGCTTGCCTCCTGACCGAAGTCTCAGGGATACCAGACTTCACCCCCTTCTGTTTGCCTGCATCTGGAACTTGCTGTTCTGGTGCTACAGAAGGAATTTGCAACACCGACGCCGGTGAGCGACGCCGTCTCCTGCATCGAAGCCGTGAGCGCTGCTCCGACTTGCAACGAAGACTCGACGCCGACCGCCGTGCCAACTCGACGCCAGCGAGCGACATCGTAAGCCTGCTATAGCCGTGAGCGCTGCTCCGACTTACGACACCGGCCCGACGCCTGCTGCTGTGCCGGATCGACTCCAAAGCTGACATCATCGCGGAGCCGATCGTCGACGTGGGTGGTCAAGAATCTATCAACATCGTGACATCGTACGGAACCGTGGCCTCGGCGCCATCGTGTCGTCACTTCCTCTCCGGTCCGGAACCGACATCTCCCCTGCCTGCCCAAGCATCCAGGTCCCGACGCATCATCTCCTCCGAAGCAAGGAACCGACGCCGCAACGCGCCAATGACGCCGCACCTCCCCGACGCCGTGAGCTGTCTTTGTTTTCGCTTTTCCAAGGTACTGTTCTTTGTGGGTCTGTTTTGACTCCGGGCCCGACGCCGCGCACCTCGCGGTCGGCGCCGTACTTTGGGATTTCTTTGACCTCAACGTCGTGATAACTCCAGTTGGGGTTATTTGTGGCTAAAGACTGCTTTTAAGTGAAGAACCTATTTTTAAACCATTTCTAACATCTTGAAGTATTATTGATTACAGTATTGTGGATTTATGTCGTTTGTGGTCTTGTGATAAATCTATATAAAGAATACTTATTTTTATAAAACCTGTGTGGTGTCCATCTCTAGTGTTCTCACTGTATTACTGTATGTGTTCACAAATGCTTAACACACTACCTCTTAGATAAGCCTGCCTGCTCGTGCCAAGCTACCAAGGGGGTGAGCAGGGGTTATCCAGGTGTGTAATCCCCTTTCCCTGACTTAGAAGCAAGGGTCCCTATTTGGACAAAGGTGCATACCATTGCCAACTAGAGACCCCCAGTTCTAACAGACAACATCCCAAAAACAGCTGCACATTTAGTGAAATACTGTATGGTGTGTATGATGCACCATCCTGGAAAGGGTACCCCTACACCACCCGGTAATTTTGCACCTCCTACTTTCCCCTTTGAGGTCCTCCAGATGGACTACATAGAGCTAGACAGGTGCAATAATTTGAAGTATGTGTTGGTGGTTGTCTGCATTTTGTAAATGGGTTGAGGCTTACCCCACTAAAGACAATACAGCTGTTACGACTGAAAAGGTACTCCTGAAGGAGTTCTTTCCTCGTTTCGGCTTGTCCCGTTTGATTTGGAGTGATAGCGGAAGTCATTTTAATGCCAAGGTCAGTCAGCTAATTGGCGATGGTTTGCACATAAAACAGAAGTTTCATGCTGCAAATCACCTGCAGTCAGCAGGTTTGGTTGAGAAGTACAATGGTACTCTCAAACTGAAATTGGCAAAGATTCAGGAGGCAACAAGGTTACAGTGGCCTGATGCTTTGCCATTAGCTCTTTTGTCGAGAAAAACAACAGCACATTTTAGCATAGGATTGTCACCGTACGAGGTCGTGTTTGGACGCCCGGCAAATGTCTGGGGCGTCCCGCGACCTCGTCGGTTCTCTGATATTGAACACCCCTTATTAATTGACTACCTGTGCCAGTTAACTGAAAATCTGTGTTCTATTCACCAACAGGTCTGGGAAACCCTGCCAGGTATACCAGAGGTCCTCTGACACGATATCCAGCCTGGTGATTGGGTCCTTGTGCGCAACTTCTAGCGGAAGAAGAGTTTGGAGCCACGGTGGAAGGGACCGGAACAGGTCCTCCTATCCACGTGCACCGCTGTGAAGGTTGCTGGCCGAAAGAACTGGGTGCACGGTAGCCACTGCCGCAGGATCCCTTTGCCCTTGCCCTATGACCAATGGGTGAGGGAAGGCATTGGGGACTCTGAGTGCGAGAAGGTGCCTCAGTTCGTCCCCTTCAGTGATGCAAAGCTAACTTGGACCCAAACGGATTTGGAGAATGATGAAGTGCTGAATGCAGCAGTTCCACCGGAGATACGAGCTATTAAGGAGCCGCTGTTTGTTGATCCAACGGTGCCTGGGGCTGCCAGGTACAATTTGCATCCTCGGTTGAGGGACAGTGCACAGAAGGAGAAGTCAGATTAGATAGGGATGGACTGTGTAAGTCAGGTGTACTTTGTGATAGTACCAACGGAATTAATTTTGTGTGATGTGAGACTTGTGCACTGTTTGTTTTCGAACATTGGACAGGATAGTTCAAAAGTTATCCCTTTGGGGGTATATTATCCTGATCGACATGGGATACATCAAGAGCTTAAGACTGAGCAAGCTCCACCGCTGGTGCTCAAGAGTGCCAACGTATTGATGAACAATAGGAGCCTGTACCAGTGAGGCTCTGACAGACACTGGGAACACTTACCTTTACTAGCATTTTAGTTGCATCATCATTTTTGTGGCACTTCTCTCCTTGTTTAATTAAGCATCCCTTTGGCCGGCCTATTGATGAGGAGGAACAGCCATTTGCACCGCCACGCTCAATGAGGGGTTGGTCGACAAAGAGTAAAATAATTGGCTTAATAATAGTTGTGATTGCACTAGCAACAATACTTGGAATATCCTGTTTTTTAGAGGATACATTTCCTGTACATTCCTTGGTTGGTACAATTCCCGCTACCCCTGAACACATTTATGTTACTCTAGCCCCTCACAAAGAAGTGCATAGAAAGTCCTACACAGACAATGTATTCATATAAATGTTGCATCAGGCTCATAATGTGTCCAATACCACTAATTGTTGGGTTTGTAGGTTACTTCCTTCGGTCACTCATAAGAGCGACAATTTGTTGTCGATGCCGCTGTTGTATACTGGCAGCTGCAATGGTTGGTACGAATTGTTTCGACTGGTGTACTTCCAATTTCATCTTTCTACTTTGGCTATGACATCCTCTGATTCACACACTGCGACTGAATATTTACACTTCTACCAAGGGTTTACCCTCATAGGACCAGCAGGACAAGGGACTCTAGGCACATTGTCCTCAAAGTCATGTTTGAATACGTATCGTAAAGTAAAGGATAATGCCTGGTTTCGAATGGAAATGGCTGATTTCCAACGGTTTACCACATCTGAGTATTTTCAATCCTTCCAAGGTCGCAATATTACCAAAGGTAAGCCGATGCCTGTGTCAGTGGTTAATACGACAGCTAGTTTTTGTGTCCAGGGGACTGGGGAGATAAAGGTGGGGGACAGTAAATGTAATTTTACCTACAGATTGAATACGACTAATAGTCCACCTTTGATTCTACCCCATAATGTCTATTTTGAATGTGGATCACAAGCTCACTTATGGCTCCCGAGGGGATGGTCTGGTACATGTTATCTCTCCTTTCTTCTTCCTCCTGTATATGTTGCCCCGTCTAACTCTCACAAAACTCACTGACTGCAACGTAGAAGTCCATTCCTGTCCCGAGACAAGAGTGTTGTTGATACCAAAGATATGGATCAGACTGACACCACCGCACAGCAATTTGGGGGCACTGTGAAAGGACTACTACCTTATTGGGGCCCCATGGTTAATAGCCTTCAAATTCGTCAGCTAACAAGAGTTGTTGAGGGGGTTATCAATACGACTGCTGGGATAATGACAAATATCACTGCTGAGCTCCAGGCTATGAGATTAGTCACTCTGCAGAACAGAATGGTGCTAGACGTTATACTTGCAGATAGGGGAGGAGCCTGTCGCGTCATTGGCAGCAGTTGTTGTGTTTACATACCTGATAACGCTCCCAAGTTTATTCAGCTATACAAAAATTACATATACTATCCGCTGAAATACACCAAGAAGTAGGTACTTGGACACTGTTGGGTGGTTTTGGAACACGCTAACTTCCTGGGGTTGGAAGATCCTCACTTTCTTGGCCTTATTTGCCGGTATCTTCTTCACATGTTGCCTCTGCATACAATGTCTCCCAGCTTGTTGTTCCTATTGTATTTATATCCTCACTCCCAAACAGAAATTGTCTATTCATGATACTAATGCTGTAATTATGTTAAAAAGGATATTGATGATTTGATGCAGATTGATGAAGGTATTTTTGAGACTACATCTTTCCTTGCAGCCGCCATCCCTCATTCTGAATCTATGACCTGCTCTTAATACTGATGTTCTTTTGTCCTCAAACATGTTATTTTCTTTGATCATTTCCTAAAATAGTTAGCTCATGCTAAAAGGAGGGTCTGTTGGAATGAAAATGTTTTTGTTATTTTTGCCTGTGCATTGTTCTATGTAAGTTAGCATTCGCTGCACCATTTTATGTTTAGCCGCCATTTTGAACCATGCTCGAAACTGCTTCTTGCCTCTTCGAGAAAATGGGTTGTGGAAAGTTTTGTTTGTCCAAGGTCGGGCCTTGCTTTGCTAATGAATACACTGTTCTTATTAGCGCATACATTTCCCACTAGATAGAGGCCTTCTCCCACTAGTCTAGTGGCGGGCATGGGCAGAGTGACCTTGGCATGGAGATAGTGTGTGCCCGGCCTCACAATCGAAACCTATCCTTCTGTACTTCTTTGTATAGCTGCATCTGCTCAGAAAATTCCATTGTGGGTGTGCCTTCATTGGGTCTGAATTGTGCATAATATATCGTTATGTTTGCTGATGTCAGTCACTCTCTGCAGCACTCCTAAGAGACTGGGCAGACCGGGCTCCGCTCGAGCGTATCTGAATAAACATATTTCGGTTTGTATTCTCTACTGTCTGACCGACTTTTCATTTGGTATGGAAGGCTGAGAGGTGGTCGTGAGTGACCCGGGTGACCCTAAACGGGCCACTTCCTTCAAGAGCTTTTGTGGCTGCACTGCCAATCGAGACAGGCCAACAGCACCAGTGTCAGTCCAGCCACTGGAAGAAAGAACGGATGATGATCAGTTGACAGAATGAAGACAAACACCTAAAATGACTAGAAATGTAGGAATTCAGTAGCTGTAAACACACATTCGAGTTAACAGGGTGATCTTGGCAAATTTTACAGGGAGATGAGAATGATATTCGAGGGCTTTATTACATTTGTGAACAGAACACTTACTTCTTACTGCCAGCTGACTGGGAGGGAATCTGTTATTTAGGCATTCTTATTCCAAAGATGTACCATGTGAAGAGCTTAGCTGCATTAACATTAACACCCGCACACAGAGAGAAACGCAATACAAAAACAGGAACAGGGCTAGTAGGAGATATTTTTGGAACTGTCATTCCACCTGTAGACATCATCTTAAATGGTGAAAGATTAGAAAGTTATCAACAGTTGGCAACAAAATGGCAACAAGAACATCTGGAGCTTTGCTTGAAATTAATGCAGAACTAATTACTATACAGTCAATGGTTTTACAAAACCAACTTGCGTTAGACATCTTACTCGCAGAAAAGGGCGGAGTCTGCAAAATGCTTAAATTAAGTAATTGCTGTATATACATACCTGACTAGAGTAGGAAAATAGAAGGCTTTGTAAAGAACATCTCAGGTTTAGAACCTGAATTACGTGAATTGGAAACACTAAGTTTATCTGATAATTTTGGAATGAAAGTTGCGACAATTGGGAATTGGTTTTCAACAGCAGGAAGGGGTATATTGAAGGCTAGTCTAATGCTAATAGTAATAGTGGGACTTTGTCTAATATTTCCTAATGTACTATTTTTGAGCTGTAGATACATACTTCGCAAGAGAAAAGAAATGTTGGAAAAGGAATTGAATGAGGAGGATTTGGGTTTGAGGGTTATAATGAATGATGATAACATTAACTCTTTGAAATTGAGAGGATTGAAAAGAAAAAGTTGAGACTCAACTGACGATGAAAGTGCACACTGAAATGGACTCACATGAGAAACCTAGATATGTGATGATTAATAAAATCATCAGAGGGGGAATTGAGGAAGTTGAAAATGTTTACATAAATTTTAACCTCGTAATAATATAGAAATGTGCTTTAACGTTAACATGGAAAACACGTGTCAATCTAGTGGTTATGGAAAATGTGCCTTTTAAACATGCCAAATGAAAATGTTGCTTATTTCTGCAGAAAACTCCCATTTGTATTGTTCTTTCACTCCTAGGTCTCAAAATATTCTTATTCTTTACTATCACTTATATAAAATAAATGCTTTTATTGTAAATGCTAAGAACATTATTATTGAACTGCAAAACTTGACATATTTGTGAAATATGCTGTTTGCTGCAAAAGGTATTTATTTCTGCCTCAAGCCATATGATTTCATCGTATTTAGGTAGTTTTCTCTGCCAGGTGCTTATAAGGAACAAGTAAAGAAAATGCTTGCTATAGTTTGAATTCCATGATCTAACCAGGACATGCTAGATAGTAATGTTTATTTCATAGAGCAGACCATTGTTACACAATGGGACACTGAACAGCTAACAGAGTAGGCTTGCAAAAGGTTCCTATGAGAACCTTCCTAGATGTATCTTTTTGTAATACGTTCTAGCCGCATTTGATTAACAGCATGTCGGCATGGGCGTTTACCGTGGGAATCGAGGGAGAAGATGACGGGCCATCGGAAGATCCTTCCTCATTGGCTATACATGACATAACCACCTCTTTTTGCTACATGTTTTGTTCTTTCTATATAGTATGTGTTCCTAGCTAGAGAGATAATGCATACTGTGCACTCCTTCCCTTCCATGCCCTTTAGCACTTGACTGTGCTATTTATTGTCTAACCACAAAAAGCTGCTCCTAACTGAATTGCCACTACGAGGAGGACCGGGAGCAGTCGCCTAGGATCCACATGGGAAATTTCCCTTGATGCAGGTTTGACTACAGGGGTTTCCCCTCCCCTCCTCCCATGGGGCAAGTAGCTTTGGTATCTAGGGCTTGAAATTAGAGGCCATCAAGTTGTGGAGTGTGGCAGTGCTCACGCCCACACAGTGGTTTACTCTTACCACTAGCTGGTAAGAACGGAGCCCTCTATGTTCTTTTTAGGTCCTGACGAATGCCCTGGACCCAAGCGGGCCATTAAGGCAGAAACATGTTGACCTCTCACATAACGGATAGGGGACATTAATTCCCCCACATACCGTCACTTGATTTTAATATCATATAGTTACCTTTAACATTAAAAACACGATTAAGATAACTATAATGTTTTTTAACCACACTTTTTGTTTATGGGCCCCCACTTAGTTTAGAAGTGCATCCCTGTCGTCAGGTGTATGCCCGCCCTCTATCAAACCAAGGTTTTAGAGGGCGAGGACTGGTCAATGATGAAGCATGACACCAGGTGGTGTGTGAGACCAGTCCGTTACTTTTTGTGAGATGCCTTCACTTACAAATACATCCCAAACCTCGTAGTGGCAATTCAGTTAGGAGCAGCTTTTTGTGGTTAGACTGTTAGTGTTGGAGGCTGCTAGCTCCTAAGACCCCGTGCCTCTCGTTCCCTTCTCCACACAACGTGGGGCTTTTGTGGTTATTGTGCTATTTATTGCCCAAATTATTGTAAGCTACTGCTGACAGTGATCATTCATGTATTCCTTACCTTTATGAGGAGACATTCTCTCTTTATGTTGATCATAGATACTGCTGTTATTATTTTCTTCTATGGGATTGATGGTTGCTACTGCAGCTGTTAGGAAAGTCGGCTGAGTTACCAGAACTACTTTTTATGGGGAGTTCGACCTTTCTATAGCTATTAGCTTATTGCTCCAAACTTTTCTTGCTCTTTTCCAAAAGAACTCTTTATGGGTCCTTGCTAGGATAGGTTAGATCCTTTAGCTTAAGATAGGGACTGATTCCATTATGGAACACGCTGTTCTTTTGTATGCTGTATCTAACCATTTTTTTATATATCTGTAAACAGACTCATTTGACAAACTTGAATAAAAGAACAAAAAGTACAAACTAATCTCTTAATGAAAAATAAAGCTTTTAAAACTTCTTCAACCCTCTCATCATTGACTGAACATTAAATGCTGTAAGTTGATAATTATTTATAGAAATGCATTCAGGTTGTGCTCCATTCTAACATAGTTGCAATGATTCGTCGACCTGGAGAAGAAATTGGCATGGAAATTGGAGTCTAACTTAATAGGTTTTTAAGGTAAAGCTGGTTATAAAAAATTTCAGAGATTTTCACGCTCGCAGTCGTCATGGCCAAAAGCATAAAATGGGCTAAACTGTGGTCAGTAGGAAATACTGATTTTACTTCCAACATTACATTTAGAGTAGAATCAACCAAAAGGGGTAAAAATTCAGTCTGGAGTGTAGCACCAGACTCTGCTTGTGCTCATGGTTCGAACACATGGGAGCAAACGAATCATGAAAACATTACTTTTATTCATAAACAATTACCTAAGAGAATGACAGAACTCAAGAGAGTAATTTGTGTTGCTGCCATAGTCGACTAGGTGGCAGAGTTCATTAACATCTTTATATCTTAAATGGTATGAGTATTAACGTGGGAGTAGTACAAATGGGTACAATCTGCTTAAGGTTAAATTTGTAACACTTGTTTGCAGCCACATATCACTGTTTGGCTTCTAACAAATATTTTTGCCACCAGGCACATTTAAACTTTTGCAGGATTGTTTAAATGCAGCAGTAACTTTACTATACCAAGCCATTTAGAACAGTGGAAAATTTAAGTTTTAAGAGGGGCTATTTTCTCCTGTGTGGACTTAATCCAGAAATTGTTATCACTTGCTTCACTACCATTGGCTTAGAGAGAAGGAAATACCATCTAATTCAGAGGTCAGGTTATGTATGTTGAGCTTGGAGAACTACTGAATTACAGCTTTGGAGGGAAGAGACTGATTGCAACAGGGGTCTGTGGCAGGATATCTGAAATATGAAGGCCAGATGATCAGACCAGACAATTGGAAGACATGTTAGCTGTAAAACGTAAACACCAAATGAATATTGTGATCTATAGAGTTTGTTACAAAGGTCACATTCTCTGCAAGGCCAAGTGGGGAAAAACATCCTAGTGACTCTTTACAACGTGAGTGCTAGAATATCAGTTCAAGGATTATGGTTTCGTAGCACTTGAAAACTGGAAGCCTTAATAAATAGGGGTAAAATAAAACCTGACATTTCTGGACCCAAGTTGAATTCATGGCCCATAGATTAAGAAAGAAAATGGAAGTGATGTCCGAAGCGAAAGGTCAGGCATCCTGCATCAGAGATAGGATCCATGGGAATGATCTTGAATGGTAATTGCTCTTGTTAAAGGGGCTAAAGTGCCTCCACCTTTTTTACCATTTTGATTCATGTGGCATATTGTGCATGCTGTGGGGAGAGCCTGAGCAATGCCAGGAGCAGAAGATTCTTTTAAAGAGGTTTCCATTTAAATAACAAACCTGTTTTTATTTAATTTCAATGAAAAGTGTGACTTCAGTGCTAGGTTTTAGGCAGTATATATATAAAGATATATAGGTATATAGATATAGATATATAATTATATCTATATCTATATATATATATATATATATATATATATATATATATATATATATATATATATATATATATATATATATATATATATATATATATATATATATATATATATATATATATACTACCTACTGGCCAGTAGGTAGTAATAGTTAGGACTTTGTTTCTATTCATAGAAGCGTTTTTTCTTTTGCCAATATCTTTGGCGCCCTTTGACGAATCTTTGCGAAATTTTCAAACCTAATGGGGCACTCTGGTCAGCTCCTGATTTGAAAGTTTCGGGGTGATTAGTCAAGCAGGGGCCGAGAAAAAAGGGGGTTCCCAAAATGCGTTTTCTCCATGTTAATTTCCATAGGAAACTTTAGGCAAAGCTACAGGCCGAACTGCTGAATGGAATTACACCAAATTTGGCAAAAGGTAGCTCTTGGTTCAGAAAGCGACTTTTTTTAAATGGTGTAAATCAGTTCAGTAGTTTTTGAGAAATTCAAAAATAAAAAATATCGATATCTGGTGACCGCAGTGGATCCGCAAACCCTCCAGAGCACGAGCTTGATTCTGATTGGCTGTGAACACTCCAAACAAGAAAGTGTTGGCAGCCATCTTGTTACTCGGTTGAACCGAGTCACAAGAAAAAAGGTCAAAAAACTTTAAAAGTCAAGAAAAGGGGGCAGGGTAGAAACACCCTGACCCCCTAGGCCTGCTCAGGGGGTCGGGCCAAAAAAAGCTTTTTTAAAAATATTTTCGGTGGGATTCACACTGGGTGCGTGAATCCGGCAGAATTATTAAAAAAAAAAAAACAAAGCATGGGCTCCCGCGCTTCGTTTCTTTAAACCACCGGGTGGGCCAGGTCCCGGGGACAATGTTTTATTATGGTGTGGGGGCCCATGGGGGCCCCCGCATCCCCGGGGACTGTCACCTCCCCGGGGCTTTAATGATAGTGCACGGGGGCACATGCCCCCCGCAGCCCCAGGGACCGCCACCTCCCCGGGGCTTTCTTATTGAAATGCGTGGGGGACTCCTTCCCCCCATGCAGCCCTGGGGACAGTTACCTCCCCGGGGCTTCAAATTAAATAGGTTGGGGGGGCCTCATGGGCCCCTCCCAAGCCCCGGGGACCGCCACCTCCCGGGGCTTCAATAATGTAAATTAGTGTGGGGGGGCTGCTGCCCCCCGCCCGGGGATTCAATACAATTACAGAAGTGTGGGGGGCTCCTGCCCCTCCCTACACTGCCCCGGGGACCATCATCTCCCCGGGGCACTAAATATTGAAATACGGGGGTCTGTTGCAGACCCCCGGGGACCAACACCTCCCGGGGCTACATACATGTTGGGAGGGGGCTGCGCAGCCCCTCTCCAGGAGCCCTCCTTGGCCCTGGGGACCACCACTCCCCAGGGTCGGCTCCAGCAATGTCACGGGTGTCTACTCCCGGGACATTGCAGTTTGCAATGGCAGGGTGGGAGCATGGCTCCCGCCCTGTCATTGCAAACTCTGCTTCGCTTCTTGAGAGCGAGAGCAGAAAAACTGCTCTCGCTTTCATGAAGCGAAGCAAATTGCTTTTGGACAAGGGGAGCTGCATGTTTGCAGCTCTCCTTGTCCAAAAGCAATGCCGGCTCCCGCAGGAGAAGGGGAGCCGGCTGGGATGGCGGGGTGCATTGTGACTCCCCCCATGGTCCCCAACATGAGGCCAGGCCCTGGGGGATGGGGTACCCGGGCCAAATGTGGCCCAGGGAAGGGGGCCCCCTCCTGTAAAATTTAAATAAAAAAGGCAAAGCCCCGGGGATGGGGCCCTCGGGGCCGAAAAAGGCCTCAGGAGGGGGGCCACGCGGCCCCTCTCCTTTAAATGTTTTTTTTTTATTATTAAAAAATTGGCCATGCCCCGGGGATGGGGTCACCAGGGCCGAAATTGGCCTAATGAGGGGGCCGCCTTCCTGTTTTTTTTATTTTTTTTAAAAAATGGGTCAGGCCCTGCGGGATGGGGTTCCCAGGGCCCACAAAATATTAAGAGAAGGGGGGGCACACAGCCCCCGTCTAACAATAATTTTTTAAAAAGCAGAAGCCGGCATCTCACTGGAGGCCCGCCCCCTCCCTGCACCACTGTGCCAACGCGCCTCCGTGTTCTGGATTGGGGGATTAAGTCCCCTTGAATCCTAAGGGTCCTTAGGGGACAACTAGCCCACCAGGTACCTCCAGTAAGCCCCACACAGTGCGATTGCTGAGAGGTGGTCCAAGGCCATGACCCTTTTTACACCACTCTGCAAAGCGCCTCTTGGCGCATTGCTGATGGGGCGATGAGGTCCTCTTTTGTCCTGAGGACCTCAGGACTAAAGTGGACTTCATTCCCTAAGCAGCAGTGCGCCAGGAGGCGCGTTTGAAGAGTGGTGTAAAAAGGGGGCGTTGCCTCGGACCACTCTCAGCAATCCAGCTGTGAGGGGCTTACTAGCGATAACAGGAGGGCTAGTTGGCCCCCAGGGACCCTCAGGAGTCAAAAGGGACTTCATCCCCCAACCAAGAGCATGCCAGGAGGCGCGTTTGCAGAGTGGTGGACAAAGGGGGCGTGGCCTGTGTCCACCTCTGCAATCCCACTATCTGGGGCTTACTGGAGGTATCAGGTAGGCTAGTTGGCCCCTAAGGACCCCCACAAGCAAAGGGGACTTCAATCCCCATCCAAGAGCGTGCCAGGAGGTGCGTTTGCAGAGTGGAGGGAAAAGGGGGCATGGCCTGCTATGAGAACTAAGCAATCCTGCTGTGTGGGACTTACTGGAGATAATAGGAGGGGTAGTTGGCCCCCAAAAATGTCCTTTTGGCCAACTACCCCTCCTGTTACCTCCAGTAAGTTCCACACAGTGGAATTTGCTAAGAGGTCTTGGGAGGCCACACCCCCTTTCTCCACCACTCTGCAAACCCGTCTCCTGGCACACTATGGGTTGGGGAATGAAGTCCACTTTACTCCTGAGGGACTTTGGGAGCCAAGAAGCTTTCCTGGTACTGCATGTAAGTCCTACACAGTGGAATTCCTGAGTGCTGGTCGGAGGCCCAGCACCCTTTCTCCACCACTCTGCAAACACAACTACAAGTTAAAGAAGCATTTGCAATGTAATAGGTTTCGCATTTGCGAAAGTTAGAGCTATTGGCATTGCAAATGTAAAACATTTTACTAATGTTTTTTGGAGTGGAGTGGATGTACGTTGTCTGTAGAGGGATTATGTGGTATGTTGTGCAGTGAAATTATGTGGATAGAAAGTATGTGGTATTTAGTGTATAGGAATTATGTAGAGTGGGATTATGTGTTATGGAGAGTAATTATGTGGTATGGTAGTCTGTGTTGTGGAGTGGTAACCTCAGGTTTAGTGTTCCTCATTTCCATAGAAGCTAAACTATGAACTCAATGAGACAAAAAAAAGAAGGAATCACTGAGGAGCACTTCTGGACCTAATCAGAGGTATGAGCAGGGCCACTGGAATTATGCAACTGTTTGGCTGCACCGACTTTCGCACAATTATACATTTTCTGCATTAGCCACATAATCCATCATCTGCTACCTAATCTGCAGATTTGAACAAAAAAAGCCTTGTTTCTAGCTCAAACGGCTCACACGTTACCAAAAATGCAGCGACAAGTGTTACAGCGTGGCGGAAGGTCCTTTGCAAACCTAGAATGGTGACCTGTTACTTATTGCTAAATGTGGGTGTTAGATTGGTACTAATGGTGTGCAAGCCACTCTTGCTTCTTTCTGCGCCTCTCTTGCCTCTTTCTGCATTTCTGTTGCTTCTTTCTGCACCATTATTTCTTTTTCTGCACTTCTCTTGCCTCTTTCTGCACATTTCTTCTACTTTCTGCACCTCTTTTGCCTCTTTCTGCACCTTTGGTGCCTCTTTCTGCACCTCACTTGCTTCTTTGTGCACCCCTCTTGCCTCTTTCTGCACCTCTCTTGCCTCTTTCTGCACCCCTATTCTCTCGTTCTGCACCCCTCCTGCCTCTTTCTGCACATCTGTTCTTTCTTTCTGCACTTCTTTTCTTTCTTTCTGTACCTCTCTTGCTTTTTTCTGCACCCCTTTTGCCTCTTTCTCCACTCCTGTTCCCCCTTTCTGCATGTCTGTTGCTTCTTTCTGCACTTCTCTTGCCTCTTTCTCCAACCCTCTTCCCTCTTTCTGCATCTCTGTTGCTTCTTTCTGCATTTATCTTGCGTCTTTCTGCACCACTCTTGCTTTTTCTGCACCCCTTGTGCCTCTTTCTGCAATCCTCTTCTCTTTCTGCACTCCTCTTGCCTCTTTCTGCACCCTCCTGCCTCTTTCTGCACCTCTGTTCCTTCTTTCTGCACTTCTTTTGTTTCTTTCTGCACCCCTCCTGCCTCTTTCTGCACCTCTGTTCCTTGATTCAGCACTTCTTTTGTTTCTTTCTGCACCTCTCTTGCTTCTTTCTGCACCCCTCTTGCCTCTTTCTGCACCCCTCTTGCCTCTTTCTCCACCCCTCTTCCCCCTTTCTGCATGTCTGTTGCTTCTTTCTGCATTTCTCTTTCCTCTTTATCCACCCCTCTTCCCTCTTTCTGCATCTCTGGTGCTTCTTTCTACACTTATCTTGCCTCTTTCTGTATCTCACTTGCTTCTTTGTGCACCCTCTTGCCTCTTTCTGCACCTCTCTTGCCTCTTTCTGCACCACCCTTCCCTCTTTCTGCACCCCTTCTGCCTCTTTCTGCACCTCTGTTCTTTCTTTCTGCACTTCTTTTGTTTCTTTCTGCACCTCTCTTGCTCCTTTCTGTACCCCTCTTGCCTCTTTCTGTACCCCTCTTCCCTCTTTCTACACCTCTGTTGCTTCTTTCTGCACCACTCATCTCTTTCTCCACCCCTCTTCCTACTTTCTGCACCTCTGTTGCTTCTTCCTGCACCTCTCTTGCTTCTTTCTGCACCCCTTGTGCCTCATTCACCCCCCCTTCCCGCACCCCTCTTGCCTCTTTCTGCACCTCTGATTCTTATTTCTGGACTACTTTTGTTTCTTTCTGCACCTCTCACTTCTTTCTGTACCCCTTTTGCCTCTTTCTGCAACCCTCTTCCCTCTTTCTGCCCCCCTCTTGCCTCTTTCTGCACCTCTGTTTCTTCTTTCTGCACTTCTTTTGTTTTTTTCTGCAGCTCTCTTGCTTCTTTCTGCACCCCCTTGCCTCTTTCTCCACCCATCCACCCTCTTTTTGTACCCCTGTTGCCTCTTTCTGCCCCTCTGTTGCCTCTTTCTGCCCATCTGTTCTTTCTTTCTGCACTTCTTTTGTTTCTTTATGCACATCTCTTGCTTCTTTCTGCACCCCATGTGCCTCTTTCTGTACCCCTCTTCCCTCTTTTTGCACCCCTCTTAACTGTTTCTTAAACTCTGTTGCTTCTTTCTGCACCACTCTTGCTTGTTTCTGTACCTCATTGCTTCTTTCTGCACCACTCGTGCTTCTTTCTGCACCCCTCTTCCCTCTTTCTACACCCCTCTTGCCTCTTTCTGCACCTCTGTTCCTTCTTTCTGCAACTCTGTTCCTTCTTTCTGCTCTTCTTTTGTTTCTTTCTGCACCTCTCTTGCTTCTTTCTGCACCCCTCTTGCCACTTTCTCCAACCCTGCTCCCCCTTTTTGCATCTCTGTTTTTTCTTTCTGTACTTCTCTTGCCTCTTTCTCCACCCCTCTTCCCTCTTTCTGCAACGCTGTTGCTTCTTTCTGCGCTTATCTTGCCTCTTTCTGTATCTCACTTGCTTCTTTGTGCACCCCTCTTGCCTCTTTCTGCACCTCTCTTGCCTCTTTCAGCACCCCTCTTCCCTCTTTCTGCACCCCTTCTGCCTCTTTCTGCACCTCTGTTCTTCCTTTCTGCACTTCTTTTGTTTATTTCTGCGCCTCTCTTGCTTCTTTCTTTACCCATCTTGCCTCTTTCCCCACCCCTCTTCCCTCTTTCTGCACCTCTGTTGCTTCTTTCTGCACCTCTCTTGTCTCTTTCTCCACCCCTCTTCCCTCTTTCTGCACCTCTGTTGCTTCTTTCTGCACCTCTCTTGCTTCTTTCTGCACCCCTCGTGCCTCTTTCACACCCCCTTCCTGCACCCCTCTTGCCTCTTTCTGCACCTCTGTTTCTTATTTCTGCACTTCTTTTGTTTCTTTCTGCACCTCTCACTTCTTTCTGCACCCCATTTGCCTCTTTCTGCACCCCTCTTCCCTCTTTCTGCACCCCTCTTGCCTCTTTCTGCACCTCTGTTTCTTCTTTATGCACTTCTTGGGCCTGATTCACAGAACTAACTTACGTCAAAACGTAAAGTTAGTACTTTTGGTATTCACAGAATACACTTACTCATTTTGGTATTCACAGAAGGCACTTACTCATTTCGGTATTCACAGAAGTTAGTAGTCCTAACTTTAGGACTCCTAAATGCCTTCTGTGAATACCGAAAGTCTTAAAGTTAGGATTTTTCTCAGTTTAGGAGTAGTAAAGTTAGGACTCCTAACTTTAGGACTCCTAAATGCCTTCTGTGAATACCGAAAGTCTTAAAGTTAGGATTTTCTCAGTTTAGGAGTAGTAAAGTTAGGACTCCTAACTTTAGGACTCCTAAATGCCTTTTGTGAATACCGAAAGTCTTAAAGTTAGGATTTTCTCAGTTTAGGAGTAGTAAAGTTAGGAGTCCTAACTTTACTGCTCCTAAACTGAGAAAATGCTAACTTTAAGACTTTCGGTATTCACAGAAGGCATTTAGGAGTCCTAAAGTTAGGACTACTAACTTTACTACTCCTAAACTGAGAAAATCTAACTTTAAGGCTTTCGGTATTCACAGAAGGCATTTAGGAGTCCTAAAGTTAGGACTACTAACTTCTGTGAATACCGAAATGAGTAAGTGTATTCTGTGAATACCAAAAAGTACTAACTTTACGTTTTTTACGTAAGTTAGTTCTGTGAATCAGGCCCCTTTTGTTTCTTTCTTCCGCTCTCTTGCTTCTTTCTGCATCCCCTTGCCTCTTTTTCCACCCATCCACCCTCTTTCTGCACCCCTGTTGCCTCTTTCTGCTCCTCTGTTCTTACTTTCTGCACTTCTTTTGTTTCTTTCTGCACATCTTTTGCTTCTTTCTGCACCCCACGTGCCTCTTTCTGTACCCCTCTTCCCTCTTTTTGCACCCCTCTTGCCTCTTTCTTAAACTCTGTTGCTTCTTTCTGCACTACTCTTGCTTCTTTTTGTTCCACTTTCCTTCTTTCTGCACCCCTCTTCCCTCTTTCTGCACCCCTCTTGCCTCTGTCTACACCTCTGTTCCTTCTTTCTGCTCTTCTTTTGTTTCTTTCTGCACCTCTCTTGCTTCTTTCTGCACCCCTCTTGCTACTTTCTCCTCCCCTGCTCCCCCTTTTTGCATTTCTGTTGCTTCTTTCTGTACTTCTCTTGCATCTTTCTCCACCTCTCATCCCTCTTTCTGCACCTCTGTTGCTTCTTTCTGCACTTCTCTTGCTTCTTTCTGCACCTCTGTCCCTTCTTTCTGCAACCCTTGTGCCTCTTTCTGCACCCCTCTTGCCTCTTTCGGTACATCTGTTCCTTCTGTCTGCATTTCTTTTGTTTCTTTCTGCAACTCTCTTTCTTCTTTCTGCAACCCTCTTGCTTCTTTCTGCTCCCCTCGTGCCTCTTTCACACCCCTCTTCCCTCTTTCTGCACCCCTCTTGCCTCTTTCTGCACCTCTGTTCCTTCTTTCTGCACTTCTTTTGTTTCTTTCTGCACCTCTCTTGTTTTTTTCTGCATCCCTCTTGCCTCTTTCCCCACCCCACTTCCCCCTTTTGGCATCTCTGTTGCTTCTTTATGCACTTGTCTTGCTTCTTTCTGCACCTCTCTTGCTTTTTTCTGCACCCCTCGTGCCTCTTTCTGCACTCCTCTTCCCTCTTTCTGTTCTCCTCTTGCCTCTTTGTGCACCTCTGTTGCTTCATTCTGCAATTCTTTTGTTTCTTTCTGCACCCCTCTTGCCTCTCTCTGCACCCCAGTTCCTTCTTTCTGCACTTCTTTTGTTTCTTTCTGCATCTATTGCTTCTTTCTGCACCCCTTTTGCCTCTTTCTGCACCCCTCTTGCCTCTTTCTGCACCTCTGTTGCTTCTTTCTGCACTTCTCTTGCTTCTTTCTGTACCTCTCTTGTTTCTTTCTGCACCCCTCGTGCCTCTTTCTGCACCCCTCTTCCCTCTTTCACCTCCCCTCTTGCCTCTTTCTGCACCTCTGTTCCTTCTTTATGCACTTCTTTTGTTTCTTTCTGCAACTCTCTTGCTTCTTTCTGTATCCCTCTTGCATCTTTCTCCACCCCACTTTCCCCTTTCTGCATCTCTGTTGCTTCTTTATGCACTTCTCTTGCCTCGTTCTGCCCCTCTCTTGCTTTTTTCTGCACCCCTCGTGCATCTTTCTCCAGCCCCTCTTTCCTCTTTTTGCACTCCTTTTGCTTCTTTCTGCACCTCTGTTGCTTCTTTCTGCACTTCTTTTGTTTCTTTCTGCACCTCCCTTTCTTCTTTCTGCACCCCTCGTGCCTCTTTCTACACCCCTCTTCCCTCTTTCTGCACTCCTCTTGCCTTTTACTGCACCTCTGTTCCTTCTTTCTGCACTTCTTTTGTTTCTTTCTGCACCTCTCTCACTTCTTTCTTCACCCCTCTTGCTTCTTTCTTCACCCCTCGTGCCTCTTTCACACCCCTCTTCCCTCTTTCTGCACCCCCCTTGCCTCTTTCAGCACCACTGTTCCTTCTTTCTGCACTTCTTTTGTTTCTTTCTGCACCTCTCTTGTTTCTTTCTGTATCCCTCTTGCCTCTTTCTCTACCCCACGTCCCCCTTTCTGCATCTCCGTTGCTTCTTTATGCACTTCTCTTGCTTCTTTCTGCACCTCTCTTGCTTATTTCTGCACCCCTCTTCCCTCTTTCTGCACTCCTCTTGCCTCTTTGTGCACCCCTGTTGCTTATTTCTGTACTTCTTTTGGTTCTTTCTGCACCTTTCTTGCCTCCTTCTGCACCTCTGTTCCTTCTTTCTGCACTTTTTTTGTTTCTTTCTGCACCTCTCACTTCTTTCTGCACCCCTTTTGCCTCTTTCTGCACCCCTCTTACCTCTTTCTGCAGCTCTGTTCCTTCTTTCTGCAGCTCTTGTGCTTCTTTCTTCACCCCTGTTGCTTCTTTCTGCACCTCTGTTCCTTCTTTCTGCACTTCTTTCGTTTATTTCTGCACATCTCTTGCTTATTTCTGTACCCCTCGTCCCTCTGTCTGCACCCCTCTTCCCTATTTTTGCACCCCTCTTGCCTCTTTCTGCACCTCTGTTGCTTCTTCCTGCACTCTTCTTGCTTTTTTCTGCACCTCTCTTGCTTCTTTCTGTACCACTCATGCTTCTTACTGCACCCCTCTTCCGTCTTTCTACACCCCTCTTGCCTCTTTCTGCACCTCTGTTACTTCTTTCTGCTCTTTTGTTTCTTTCTGCACTTCTCTTGCTTCTTGCTGCACCCCGATTACCACTTTCTCCACCCTGTTCCCCCTTTCTGCACCTCTGTTACTTCTTTCTGCACTTCTCTTGCTTCTTTCTTCACCTCTGTTCCTTCTTTCTGCACTTCTTTTGTTTCTTTCTGCACCTTTCTTGCCTCCTTCTGCACCTCTGTTCCTTCTTTCTGCACTTTTTTTGTTTCTTTCTGCACCTCTCACTTCTTTCTGCACCTCTTTTGCCTCTTTCTGCACCCCTCTTACCTCTTTCTGCAGCTCTGTTCCTTCTTTCTGTACTTCTTTTGTTTCTTTCTGCAGCTCTCGTGCTTCTTTCTTCACCCCTGTTGCTTCTTTCTGCACCTCTGTTCCTTCTTTTGTTTATTTCTGCACATCTCTTGCTTATTTCTGTACCCCTCGTCCCTCTGTCTGCACCCCTCTTCCCTATTTTTGCACCCCTCTTGCCTCTTTCTGCACCTCTGTTGCTTCTTCCTGCACTCTTCTTGCTTTTTTCTGCACCTCTCTTGCTTCTTTCTGTACCACTCATGCTTCTTACTGCACCCCTCTTCCGTCTTTCTGCACCCCTCTTGCCTCTTTCTGCACCTCTGTTACTTCTTTCTGCTCTTTTGTTTCTTTCTGCACTTCTCTTGCTTCTTGCTGCACCCCGATTACCACTTTCTCCACCCTGTTCCCCCTTTCTGCACCTCTGTTGCTTCTTTCTGCACTTCTCTTGCTTCTTTCTTCACCTCTGTTCCTTCTTTCTGCACTTCTTTTGTTTCTTTCTGCAACTCTCTTGCTTCTTTCTGCACCCCTGTTGCCTCTTTCTGCACCTCTGTTCCTTCTTTCTGCACTTCTTTTGTTTTCTGCACCCCTCGTGCCTCTTTCTGCACCCCTCTTCCCTCGTTCTGCACTCCTCTTGCCTCTTTCTGCACCTCTGTTGCTTCTTTCTGCACTTCTTTTGTTTCTTTCTGCACCTCCCTTTCTTCTTTCTGCACCCCTCGTGCCTCTTTCTACACCCCTCTTCCCTCTTTCTGCACTCCTCTTGCCTTTTTCTGCACCTCTGTTCCTTCTTTCTGCACTTCTTTTGTTTCTTTCTGCACCTCTCTCGCTTCTTTCTTCACCCCTCTTGCTTCTTTCTTCACCCCTTGTGCCTCTTTCACACCCCTCTTCCCTCTTTCTGCACCCTCTTTGCCTCTTTCTGCACCTCTGTTCCTTCTTTCTGCACTTCTTTTGTTTCTTTCTGCACCTCTCTTGTTTCTTTCTGTATCCCTCTTGCCTCTTTCTCTACCCCATGTCCCCCTTTCTGCATCTCTGTTGCTTCTTTATGCACTTCTCTTGCTTCTTTCTGCACCTCTCTTGCTTATTTCTGCACCCCTCTTCCCTCTTTCTGCACTCCTCTTGCCTCTTTGTGCACCCCTGTTGCTTATTTCTGCACTTCTTTTGTTTCTTTCTGCACCTTTCTTGCCTCCTTCTGCACCTCTGTTCCTTCTTTCTACACTTTTTTTGTTTCTTTCTGCACCTCTCACTTCTTTCTGCACCCTTTTTGCCTCTTTCTGCACCCCTCTTACCTCTTTCTGCAGCTCTGTTCCTTCTTTCTGCAGCTCTTGTGCTTCTTTCTTCACCCCTGTTGCTTCTTTCTGCACCTCTGTTCCTTCTTTCTGCACTTCTTTTGTTTATTTCTGCACATCTCTTGCTTATTTCTGTACCCCTCGTCCCTCTGTCTGCACCCCTCTTCCCTATTTTTGCACCCCTCTTGCCTCTTTCTGCACCTCTGTTGCTGCTTCCTGCACTCTTCTTGCTTTTTTCTGCACCTCTCTTGCTTCTTTCTGTACCACTCATGCTTCTTACTGCACCCCTCTTCCGTCTTTCTACACCCCCCTTGCCTCTTTCTGCACCTCTGTTACTTCTTTCTGCTCTTTTGTTTCTTTCTGCACTTCTCTTGCTTCTTGCTGCACCCCGATTACCACTTTCTCCACCCTGTTCCCCCTTTCTGCACCTCTGTTGCTTCTTTCTGCACTTCTCTTGCTTCTTTCTTCACCTCTGTTCCTTCTTTCTGCACTTCTTTTGTTTCTTTCTGCACCTTTCTTGCCTCCTTCTGCACCTCTGTTCCTTCTTTCTGCACTTTTTTTGTTTCTTTCTGCACCTCTCACTTCTTTCTGCACCCCTTTTGCCTCTTTCTGCACCCCTCTTACTTCTTTCTGCAGCTCTGTTCCTTCTTTCTGTACTTCTTTTGTTTCTTTCTGCAGCTCTCGTGCTTCTTTCTTCACCCCTGTTGCTTCTTTCTGCACCTCTGTTCCTTCTTTCTGCACTTCTTTTGTTTTCTGCACCCTCGTGCCTCTTTCTGCACCCTCTTCCCTCTTTCTGCACTCCTCTTGCCTCTTTCTGCACCTCTGTTGCTTCTTTCTGCACTTCTTTTGTTTCTTTCTGCACCTCCCTTTCTTCTTTCTGCACCCCTCATGCCTCTTTCTACACCCCTCTTCCCTCTTTCTGCACTCCTCTTGCCTTTTTCTGCACCTCTGTTCCTTCTTTCTGCACTTCTTTTGTTTCTTTCTGCACCTCTCTCGCTTCTTTCTTCACCCCTCTTGCTTCTTTCTTCACCCCTCGTGCCTCTTTCACACCCCTCTTCCCTCTTTCTGCACCCCCTTTGCCTCTTTCTGCACCTCTGTTCCTTCTTTCTTCACTTCTTTTGTTTCTTTCTGCACCTCTCTTGTTTCTTTCTGTATCCCTCTTGCCTCTTTCTCTACCCCATGTCCCCCTTTCTGCATCTCCGTTGCTTCTTTATGCACTTCTCTTGCTTCTTTCTGCACCTCTCTTGCTTATTTCTGCACCCCTCTTCCCTCTTTCTGCACTCCTCTTGCCTCTTTGTGCACCCCTGTTGCTTATTTCTGCACTTTTTTGTTTCTTTCTGCACCTTTCTTGCCTCCTTCTGCACCTCTGTTCCTTCTTTCTGCACTTTTTTTGTTTCTTTCTGCACCTCTCACTTCTTTCTGCACCCCTTTTGCCTCTTTCTGCACCCCTCTTACCTCTTTCTGCAGCCCTGTTCCTTCTTTCTGCAGCTCTTGTGCTTCTTTCTTCACCCCTGTTGCTTCTTTCTGCACCTCTGTTCCTTCTTTCTGCACTTCTTTTGTTTATTTCTGCACATCTCTTGCTTATTTCTGTACCCCTCGTCCCTCTGTCTGCACCCCTCTTCCCTATTTTTGCACCCCTCTTGCCTCTTTCTGCACCTCTGTTGCTTCTTCTGCACTCTTCTTGCTTTTTTCTTCACCTCTCTTGCTTCTTTCTGTACCACTCATGCTTCTTACTGCACCCCTCTTCCGTCTTTCTACACCCCTCTTGCCTCTTTCTGCACCTCTGTTACTTCTTTCTGCTCTTTTGTTTCTTTCTGCACTTCTCTTGCTTCTTGCTGCGCCCCGATTACCACTTTCTCCACCCTGTTCCCCCTTTCTGCACCTCTGTTGCTTCTTTCTGCACTTCTCTTGCTCCTTTCTTCACCTCTGTTCCTTCTTTCTGCACTTCTGTTGTTTCTTTCTGCACCTTTCTTGCCTCCTTCTGCACCTCTGTTCCTTCTTTCTGCACTTTTTTTGTTTCTTTCTGCACCTCTCACTTCTTTCTGCACCTCTTTTGCCTCTTTCTGCACCCCTCTTACCTCTTTCTGCAGCTCTGTTCCTTCTTTCTGTACTTCTTTTGTTTCTTTCTGCAGCTCTTGTGCTTCTTTCTTCACCCCTGTTGCTTCTTTCTGCACCTCTGTTCCTTCTTTTGTTTATTTCTGCACATCTCTTGCTTATTTCTGTACCCCTCGTCCCTCTGTCTGCACCCCTCTTCCCTATTTTTGCACCCCTCTTGCCTCTTTCTGCATCTCTGTTGCTTCTTCCTGCACTCTTCTTGCTTTTTTCTGCACCTCTCTTGCTTCTTTCTGTACCACTCATGCTTCTTACTGCACCCCTCTTCCGTCTTTCTGTACCCCTCTTGCCTCTTTCTGCACCTCTGTTACTTCTTTCTGCTCTTTTGTTTCTTTCTGCACTTCTCTTGCTTCTTGCTGCACCCCGATTACCACTTTCTCCACCCTGTTCCCCCTTTCTGCACCTCTGTTGCTTCTTTCTGCACTTCTCTTGCTTCTTTCTTCACCTCTGTTCCTTCTTTCTGCACTTCTTTTGTTTCTTTCTGCAACTCTCTTGCTGCTTTCTGCACCCCTGTTGCCTCTTTCTGCACCTCTGTTCCTTCTTTCTGCACTTCTTTTGTTTTCTGCACCCCTCGTGCCTCTTTCTGCACCCCTCTTCCCTCTTTCTGCACTCCTCTTGCCTCTTTCTACACCTCTGTTGCTTCTTTCTGCACTTTTGTTTCTTTCTGCACCTCCCTTTCTTCTTTCTGCACCCCTCATGCCTCTTTCTACACCCCTCTTCCCTCTTTCTGCACTCCTCTTGCCTTTTTCTGCACCTCTGTTCCTTCTTTCTGCACTTCTTTTGTTTCTTTCTGCACCTCTCTTGCTTCTTTCTTCACCCCTCTTGCTTCTTTCTTCACCCCTCGTGCCTCTTTCACACCCCTCTTCCCTCTTTCTGCACCCCCTTTGCCTCTTTCTGCACCTTTGTTCCTTCTTTCTGCACTTCTTTTGTTTCTTTGTGCACCTCTCTTGTTTCTTTCTGTATCCCTCTTGCCTCTTTCTCTACCCCATGTCCCCCTTTCTGCATCTCTGTTGCTTCTTTATGCACTTCTCTTGCTTCTTTCTGCACCTCTCTTGCTTATTTCTGCACCCCTCTTCCCTCTTTCTGCACTCCTCTTGCCTCTTTGTGCACCCCTGTTGCTTATTTCTGCACTTCTTTTGTTTCTTTCTGCACCTTTCTTGCCTCCTTCTGCACCTCTGTTCCTTCTTTCTGCACTTTTTTGTTTCTTTCTGCACCTCTCACTTCTTTCTGCACCCCTTTTGCCTCTTTCTGCACCCCTCTTACCTCTTTCTGCAGCTCTGTTCCTTCTTTCTGTACTTCTTTTGTTTCTTTCTGCAGCTCTCATGCTTCTTTCTTCACCCCTGTTGCTTCTTTCTGCACCTCTGTTCCTTCTTTTATTTATTTATGCACATCTCTTGCTTATTTCTGTACCCCTTGTCCCTCTGTCTGCACCCCTCTTCCCTATTTTTGAACCCCTCTTGCCTCTTTCTGCACCTCTGTTGCTACCTCCTGCACTCTTCTTGCTTTTTTCTGCACCTCTCTTGCTTCTTTCTGTACCACTCATGCTTCTTACTGCACCTCTCTTCCGTCTTTCTGCACCCCTCTTGCCTCTTTCTGCACCTCTGTTACTTCTTTCTGCTCTTTTGTTTCTTTCTGCACTTCTCTTGCTTCTTGCTGCACCCCGATTACCACTTTCTCCACCCTGTTCCCCCTTTCTGCACCTCTGTTGCTTCTTTCTGCACTTCTCTTGCTTCTTTCTTCACCTCTGTTCCTTCTTTCTGCACTTCTTTTGTTTCTTTCTGCAAATCTCTTGCTTCTTTCTGCACCCCTGTTGCCTCTTTCTGCACCTATGTTCCTTCTTTCTGCACTTCTTTTGTTTTCTGCACCCCTCGTGCCTCTTTCTGCACCCCTCTTCCCTCTTTCTGCACTCCTCTTGCCTCTTTCTGCACCTCTGTTGCTTCTTTCTGCACTTCTTTTGTTTCTTTCTGCACCTCTCTTGCTTCTTTCTGCACCCCTCTTGCCTCTTTCTCCACCCCTCTTCCCCCTTTTTTCATCTCTGTTGCTTCTTTCTGCACTTCGCTTGCCTCTTTCTCCGCCCCTCATCCATCTTTCTGCACCTCTGTTGCTTCTTTCTGCACTTCTCTTGCTTATTTCTGCACCTCTCTTGCTTCTTTCTTCACCCCTTGTGCCTCTTTCTGCACCCCTCTTCCCTCTTTCTGCACCCCTGTTGCCTCTTTCTGCACCTCTGTTCCTTCTTTCTGCACTTCTTTTGTTTCTTTCTGCACATCTCTTACTTCTTTCTGTACTTCTCTCGCCTCTTTCTGTACTCAAATGGGAAGTGCAAGCTGTCAAGTTTAAAGGTCTGCGTGCTCTTGTGACTGAGGTATATGTCTACTTGTGTATGTATTCTCACATGTGTTATGTATCTGAAGATGGTAGCTTAAAAAGTGGGTGGCTTCTTCTATATGTGGTTAAATGTTCTCAGTTCTGCTCTGTCATTCAGTCGCACAGGCAGACATGTCTTATGTATATAGGTGTTATAGAGCCCCTAAAATATACTATTGAATACCCATGTGCCCTGTATTATGAGCAGAAAGAAATACATACACCTTTTTGTACACATATTTACAGAGTATGCTGTTTGAAACACAGGTATTCAAGTATTTCTATGTTTATTTTTATGTAACATGTCACTCGGTAAAAGCAGAGACACACATGCATACCTTTACAAACTTGGTCAGACGTACAACAGTGATATGCTTAGGTTGCTGTTTTATATTTGGTAGGTAGGCCCAACATTCTGAGCAGTCAATTAATAGTGAACCTTCAAGAGAAAAGTGAGGTTTGAGACATCTTGGGAGAAGGATTAGTGATTAGGCTACTTTGTATGAGTCTGTTGTAAGGTACAGTCAAAGTAGGCCTCTTTCTGCACCTCTGTTGGTTCTTTCTGCACTTCTCTTGCTTCTTTCTGCACCTATCTTCCTCTTTCTGGATTTCTGTTGCCTCTTTCTGCACTTCTCTTGCTTCTTTCTGCGTCTTTCTTCCTCTTTCTGCACATGTCCTACCTATGTAGGCATATTTAGAAATTAGCATTTAAAAAACCTTAGAAATTCACTGAAAAAAACTGAGGTTTCTGGGACTTTATAGTTACGAATTAGCATTTAAAAAACCTTTGAACTTCACTGAAAAAACCATAGGTTTCAGGGACGTTATAGTTAGAAATTAGCATTTAAAAAACCTTAGAAATTCACTGAAAAAACCACAGGTTTCAGGGACGGGTGGGTGTATGAAAGTTTATATTAGGGTGTGAGGAGGTGCATCAGATATTAAGTGGATGATGTCATCAGTGATGTCATCAGTGATGTCATCAGTGATGTCACTGACCATGGTATGAGTGATGTAATATGTGACGTCATCAGCAGTGCATTGCGGGGGCGCGAGTTATGTTTGGCTCAACTAACTATAACGGCCAAATTTCTCTGGTTTTCAACGAGTGAAATGTACAACTAACTATAATGTCCCTGAAACCTGTGGTTTTTCAGTGAATATATATATATAGCTTGCACTTTACACACAACATCAGTGATAGCTCAGTCTGCTTTCTAGACGTAGAGGTATTGGTTGCCAATGGTTATCTTCAAACCAAACTACATCGTAAACCGACTGCAGGAAACACCATTCTACATGCAACAAGTTTCCACCCTAGACATACCATACATAGCATTCCATACGGGGAAATGCTTGGGATACGCAGAATTTGCAGCAGTGAGAGTGATTTGTTGAATGCCCAGGAGGAATGCAAACTACGTTTCCTAGCCAGAGGGTATTCGGAGCAGAGTGTGGATAGGGCTATGAAACAAACCAGGGACCTAGCCAGAGAAGATCTGTTGTTTAGACCATCAAACATCAAGGCTACCCATGCCAACAAATCAATACCAGAAGATAGTAATCCTCTGCTTATTTTGACATACAACAAGCAGAGAGATAGTCTATCAAGGATCATAAAGAAAAATTGGCACTTAGTGCTTAGTGATCCTGTGGTAGGGGATAAACTTCCACAGAAACCAAACATAACATTTAGGAAGGCCCCATCAATGAGCGATTTCCTGGTAGCAGCAGCCCAGAAATAAGATCAGGTTCTACTTGGTTGGCAGGGCAGAAGGTGTTTGTAAGATGCTCCTCTTGCAGAGCGTGCAAATTTGGTATAAGTAAAACATCTTATTGCACGCCATTCAAATCCAAGCCCATTAAAATTGAGAAGCTCCTCAGATGTAAAACCGAGTTTGCCATCTATGTGCTGGAGTGCTCTTGTGGACTGCGGTACGTGGGCAGCACGAAACTGCAGGTCCACAAGAGGATTCTCCAGCACCTGAGGGCCATAACAAATTTAGATGCAACCTATCCGGTGGCCTGCCACTTCAAAGAAGTCCATGGCAATGATTTGGAACAACTAAAATTATATGTTGTGGACGCAGTTCCAGCACTTAGACGAG
Organism: Calotriton arnoldi; assembly: GCA_963921515.1. Classification (NCBI taxonomy): domain Eukaryota; kingdom Metazoa; phylum Chordata; class Amphibia; order Caudata; family Salamandridae; genus Calotriton; species Calotriton arnoldi. The sequence continues at coordinate 13,188 of CAWUFW010017159.1, read as the reverse complement.
GTGGAAACAGGGAGGCAATCCTTAGGAAGCTGGAAACTAGGTACATTTTGGAGCTAGGCAGCAAAATCCCACAAGGACTCAATACAACAGAGGACCTGTACACTTGGCTATAATCACGCCTAAACATGAAGTTAAATTGGCTTAGCCAACAGTAAACCTAATGACATATACGCATTCATGTACTTATTGTCAAAAATATTGCACCTCCCAATCCCTGCACAGAATCTCCCCTTTCTTTATAAGAAAAGTATTTGCACAAGAGGCACTTTTTTGCACTTAGACACTTTATTTGCAAACGGTAGGCTCTCAAACGCCTTACTATATGCAAATTAGCACTTTTTCATCCTTTGCACACTTTTATAATAACTATGCACTTTATAGTCATGACAGCGGAACAAATTCCCATTGCACAACATTGATTCTATCTTAGTATAGGGTCTGGCTTTTTAAATTAGAATTTTTTTTATGACAGCTGTAGAGCACATGAGTTAGAAACCCATGGGACAAAAAACAGCATGTATGTATTATACTGTAATTGTGTAGCATTGGGCTATTTTAAGTGTTTCTAAAAATGTTCTTAACAATGTGTGGTATATTTATTGTACTTATACAGACAATTGACACATATTAAGCACAGTGTTAATACTTTTTGTCCAGATTCTGAAAGTAGGTAATTTTGCTGCTATGTTCTATTGTGATAATGGGTTTCAGAACGATAGTCTGTGTTCCATACTAGTCATGTACTTAGCACTTTAAATTTGGGGAGGGTTTGGAGACACGTCATGTGATCAAGGCCTGCAAAGGCCGAAACGCGTCATGGCGGCACAGCGCACTAATCAATAAAGAAAAAAATATTGCACAAGAAAGTGAAGTCCGTTCCTGTTTCTGATTCCATTTATCAGGGAATCGCATCGTAAAAGAACAAAAGGATTTGGTTTGATATATATATATATTCACTGAAAAAACCATAGGTTTCAGGCACGTTTAGTTAGAAATTAGCATTTAAAAACCTTAGAAATTCACTGAAAAAACCATAGGTTTTAGGGACAGTTATAGTTAGTTGGACATTGCACTCGTACAAAACCCGTGAAATTCCCCCGTTATAGTTAGTTCAGCTAACTATAACTCGCGCCCCCGCAATGCACTGCTGATGACGTCACATATTACATCACTCATGACATGGTCAGCGACATCACTGATTACATTATACATTACATTACAAAATATACTTTCTCAGAATGAATTACTTTAGTTTAAATACTTTGCAAATAGGCAATAGACTTTTAAGTACAGTAGTTACAGTTGTTGCAATGGGCAACACAATTTCAAACACAATGCAACATTCAGCTCAATGTGAATTTCTAGTTAAATGCAATTAGTTACTTTATGGATTACTTTTCTAACCACAGGACTGGATCCTAGACTCAGTCCTGGGACATCTCCTGTAAACAGTTGAGTAAAAGCGTTTTGGTTACAGTAGTGATTTTTAAGGAATATTATTGTATTTTAACAGTTGACAGAAACTTTTTCACATAGAATCAACAATGTTATCCTATGGGAGGAAATTCACTTACCAGGTAAGTAGTGTTATCGTTACTTTTTCTTACTCAGTGGTGGATCCTGGATCCAGCACTGGTGCATCTCCTGTAAACAGTTGAAAGAATGCGTTTAAGTCATACAGGCGATTTTTAAGGAATATTTGTAGTTTGTGAAAATCGACACTTTGAAACTTTTCTGCTGAAAACCAGACAATCGGAATTCGTAGTTCTGCTGATTTTAGAGGAATATTTGTATGTTTCAAAAATCGACACAAACTTTTTCAGCAAAAGAAGGCAATGATATCCTATGGAAGGAAATTCAAGCTACTGGTAAGTACGGTTAAAATTACTTTTCAGGATCAGTACTGGGCTCAAAGATGCAGCACTGAGGTCTCTCCTGATAACAGGTGAGTAAATCAGAATACGTAGTTCGGCTGATTTTAGAGGAATATTATAAAGTTCCAAAACTCCACACTTAGAAGAATTTCCAAGTGAAACCAGTCAATGTTAGCCTATGGAAGGAAATGCAAGTTACTGGTAAGTACGGTTAAAATTACTTTTCAGGATCAGTACTGGGCTCAAAGATGCAGCACTGAGGTCTCTCCTGATAACAGGTGAGTAAATCGGAATTCGTAGTTCGGCTGATTTTAGAGGAATATTTGCACAATGGTGAAGGAAGGGGGTGAGGCCTGAGGTGACATGTCTGCAAACACGCCCTGTGGCGCGTTTTAAGTTGGAGAATTAATTCCTCCTCAATCCCGAGGGTCCCTAGGGGCCAACTAGCCCACCAGATACCTCCAGTATGCGCCAGAGAGCTGCGTTGCAGAGAGGTGTTCAGAGGCCACGCCCCTTTTGCACCTCTCTGCAACGCAGCTCTGTGGCGCTTTCTGGACGTACCTGGTGGGCTAGTTGGCCCCAGGGACCCTCAGGATTGAAGGGGATTTAATTCCCCATCTTAAAACGCGCCACGGGGCCTGTTTGCACACATGTCACGTCAAGCCCCGCCCCCTCCCTTCACCACTGTGCAAACACGCCCCGTGGCGCGTTTTAAGTTGGGGGATTAAGTCCCCTTGAATCCTGAGGGTCCCTGGGGTCCAACTATCCCACCAGGTACCTCCAGTATGCGCCACAGAGCTGCGTTGCAGAGAGGTGTAAAGGGGCGTGGCCTGGACCACCTCTCTGCAACCCAGCGCTGTGACGCTTACTGGAGGTACCTGGTGGGCTAGTTGGCCTCAAGGGACCCCCAGTATTGAATGGGAATTATTTCCCCAATTTAAAGCAGCGCCACAGCGCGCGTTTGCAGAGTGGTTAAGGGAGGGGCGGGGCCTGGCGCTCGATCGCGTCTTTTTCTTTCTTTTTTTTTTTTTGGAAGGGGGGCTGTGTGGCCCCCCTTTTTTTTACTTTTTGTGGCCCTGGGGACCCAATCCCCCAGGGCCTGATGCCTTTTTCCTTTTTAAAAAAAAAATACTGTAGGGGAAGGGGGCCGCGTGGCCCCTCTCCCGTGGCCTATTCCAGCCCCGGGGACCCCATCCCCCGGGGCATGGCCACTTTTTTAAAAATAATTTTGGAGGAGGGGGGCTGCGTGGCCCCCCTCCTAAGGCCTCTATTGGCCCCGGGGACCCCATCCCCCGGGGCCGGCCTTTATTTATTTTTATTTTTTTTATTTTTGGGGAGGGGGCCACGTGGCCCCCCTCCCGAGCCACTACGCCCGGGACCCCATCCCCGGGGCTGGCCCTATCCTTTGGGGTCCGTGGGGGACCCCAACTCCCCACGGACCCTGCCGGCTCCCCGCCTCCTGCGGGAGCCGGCATTGCTTTCCACATGGGGAGCTGCTAAGATGCAGCTCCCTTGTGGAAAAGCAATCTGCTTTGGTTTTTGGAAGCGAGAGCAGGTTTCCTGCTCTCTCTTCCAAAAACCAAAGCAGTTTGCTATGACAGGACGGGAGCCGCGAGGCTCCCGTCCTGTCATAGCAAACTACAGTGTTTCGGGGGTAGGCACCCCGGGACACTGCAGGAGCCGGCCCTGGGGGGTGGCGGTCCCCAGGGCCATCAAGGGCTCCAGGAGGGGGGCCACTCGGCCCCCCTCCCTCCATTGGCAAAGCCCTGGGGAGGTGGTGGTCCCCGGGGCTCGGGGGTCCGTAACGGACACCCATATTGAAATATTTAGTGCCCCGGGAGGTGGCGGTCCCGGGCGTGTGGGGGCACGAGCCCCCACACAGGTTAATTTAAAAATAAAAAAAGAAGCCCCGGGGGTGGCGGTCCCCGGGGCTGCTGGAGGGCTGAGAGCCCTCCCGCACCATTTATTTTTAAAGCCCCGGGGGGTGGCGGTCCCCGGGGCTTGGGGTGCCTTAGAGGCCCCCCACATTAAATATAAATAAAGCCCCGCATGCCCCCGGGACTTGGCCCACCCGGGGGCAAAATAGCATCTTCGCTTCGATTTTTTTTTTTATCGGCGGGATCCGCGCACCCTAAGGGCATTCCGCCGATTTAAAAAAAAAATATGCTTTTTCTGCCCAGGGGGTCCTTGTGGGACCCCTGAGCAGACCTTAGGGGTCAGGGTGTTTCTACCCTGCCCCCTTTGTGCGTTTGCGCACTTGTTTCTTCTGCCTCGGTTCTACCGTGGGACAAAATGGCTGCCAACACTTCCTGGTTTGGAGTGTTGACAGCCACTTGACAACCAATTAGCATGCAGCTCGTGATCGGGACAGTGCGCGCAGGGTGCGCACAGGGTGCGCGGATCCGACGCGGCCATAGATATATATGTGAATTTACTTGTGATTTTCTCAGGAACTACTGAACGGATTTACACCATTTAAGCAAAAGGCACGAGTCTGAACCAAGGGCTACCTCTTTGCCAAATTTGGTGTAATTCCGTTCAGCAGTTCGGGCTGTAGCCGCGATGAACGGTTCCTATGGAAAAATGAATGGGGAAAACACGTTTTGGGACCCCCCTTTTTTCTCGGCCCCCGCTTGACCAATCACCCCGAGACTTTCAGTATAGGAGCGGACCGGAGCGCCCCAACAAGCTGGAAAATTTCGCGAAGATTCGTCAACCGGCGCCAACGTTATTTCAAATAGAATGTTGCGGATTTCCTATGGAAAATAGGTCCTAACTATAACTATCTACTGGCGACCGCCAGTAGATAATATATATATATATATATATATGCTGCAGACCAGGCACACCTATCCGTGACCACAATGGACAGCACTCACGGAGTTCGTTGTAAAATGCTTTATTGTGCAAAGAACCTCCCTCCAACAGACGCGTTTCGCCACACGGCTTCCTCAATGTCGGTTAGTTTTTCATTCACGCAATTCTTTTAAAATACATCATCTATCACGTGACTAAAAGTGAAAAACAAAAGATGGACTTACACTTCATTGATTACCATTTCATGGCGGCCATCTTAAAACATGTTAAAATAAACAGTACCTAATCCCAAAGTGCTAAGTGCTGTGCAAATTACGCTATAAAACCCAATATGATGACAAATAAATACATGTTATTACATTTCAGAATTGTACTATAATCAAATCCATCTATATCACAATTACTAAAAACATATAATATTGCTCTAAAAAATTATTTCTTTATAAATTCATATATATACACACATGTTCATAAGTGTCTCAACAATTCTTTTAAAACATTTTTTACATTTAATGAATAACATTCAAATTACTAAAAGAATGGGAGACTATTTACGCCCTGTGTATAATATAAGAGCCATTGTCATCAATATATAAACATAATTGTGCCCTGTATGGGCAATTTAAAAAAGGGTTATACTATGGGAGCCAATGAAGTATTGGATTGGAAAGCAGCTAGATTTTAAGATTGTTATTCATCTAAGGATATCTCTTCATCTTTTTTGGTTTTCATTTTCATTTTTATTTTTATATTTTGTTTATTGTTTTACCCCAAATGTACCCACATCTCCTCATCATTATTCAGTCCAATCGGCATCTTGGTTTGAAGGTCAATGATATATTTAGATTCCAAGATGCGTAACTGCTGCACTCTGTTGCCACCTCTCTCCTTTTTATTGATCTGATCAATACAATAAAATCTAAGGAGGTCCCTGTTGCTTTGATGGAATTTTTCAAAATGACGCGCAACAGGGTACGTAGCGTCTTTATTAGTGATGGCTCGCATATGTTCCAAAACGCGTTTTTTGTTGGATGAATAGTACTACCAATATAGCGCTTGGAACATGGGCATATTAGACAGTAGACTGTAAAATCGGAGTTGCAGTTCAAAAATTTCTCAATCTTACGGATGGGCCTCGGATCCCCTGGCCTACCTGGATAATTTACAACTTTACTACTCTGTTTACAGGCTTTACATCGCTGACAAGGATAAAAACCCGCTATATTTAAACGATTCAAGGGTTTGGGGGTTTGATTAAAATGACTGTGAATCAGATGGTCACCCACTGATTGGCATCGTTTGTATGTGACCATTGGTCGACTTGGGAGATTATTCTTTAAGATGTTATCTGTCTGCAGGATATGCCAATTTCTTTTAAAGATCTGTAGAATATCACTTGATTTTTCGTTGTAGCTTGTTATCATTCTTATTATGCCCACATTTTCTTTTTCTTTTACCATTTTAGGACATTTTGCTACTACTAAATCCCTTCTATTGATCTTATCAACCCTACTTTCTGCTAAATTCAGGTCTGCATTTCCATAGCCTCTTAGCCTAAAGCGGTCTAAAGCCTGATCTTTGGCTTCCTTGTAACTCTGCTCCGTAGTACAGTTCCGTTTAAGCCGCAATAGTTCTCCAAATGGTATGTTTTTTATGAGGCTTTTAGGATGATGGCTACCTGCATGTAAAACTACATTACCCGCTGTAGGTTTTCTATACAAGCGGGTTAACAAGGTAGAATTTTCAGTATAGACTTCAACATCTAGGTAGGTAACCGACTTATCACTTATACAGCTTGTAAATTTCAAATTTAGTTCATCATTATCTAGTGAAGCAACATACTCCTCAGCCGAGGAGCGGCTGCCCGCCAAATAATAAAAGGTCGTCGATATACCTAACCCATAATATCATATTTCCCATCCAAGAATCTTGTGTCTCTCCCCAGGCTACGTGCTTCTCCCACCAGCCCACGAATAAATTCGCGTAGCTGGGGGCGAAGCACGTACCCATCTGTGATACCGCGTTGCTGATGGTAAATCTGGCCTGCAAAGGTAAACATATTATTATGTAAACTGAAATGGATCATGTCTAACAGCATCTTGTTATGTTTTTGGAATTTAAGCTGTCTTTTGTTAAGGAACCACTCCACAGCTTTTAAACCATCTACATGTTTGATGCATGTATATAGGCTTGTTATGTCTAGTGTAATTAACAACATATCATCATCCCATACAATTCCATCAACCAGTCTCAAAAAATCTTGGGTATCTTTGATATAGGAAGCCAGATCTCTAACTAGAGGTGCCAGGAAAGAATCAATATATATGGCAGTATTTTCTAGAAGACTGCCTATAGAGGCAACAATGGGCCTACCTGGTGGATTACACAAATCTTTGTGCACCTTTGGTAGGTGATAAAAAGTGGGCAAAATTGGCATATCACAATGTAAAAACAAATATTCGTCTTGCCCCAGCATCCCATCATTTTTCCAGTCCAATAATAACTTGTGATAGGTGCTAATACATATCAAATAGTCTTTCCGTTGTATAGGACTGTAACATTCTTTATCTCCCAGTTGTCTCATGGCCTCTTTTTGATAATCCTGTTTATTAAAAACAACCATATTTCCCCCTTTATCAGAGGGTTTTATCTCAATACTGGTATCTTCCCTCAGTGTTTTCAAGGCCTCCCATTGTTTCCTCGGTAAATTATAATGTCGATCTTTCTTGATACTCTGTTTAGCCAAGTTTTTAAGTCTGTGATGACTGCTTCATTAAAAACATCAATAGCATCGAAGGAGTCTGTGGGATTGATTTTGATTTTCTTTTAAAAGGACTGTGACCTCCAGTTTGAGAAATACCAATACTATCTAGATATTCCTCAATGTTAGTGTCTGTTTCATTTGCGGAGGTATCAAGACTTTGCAATGTTAATAATGTCTGAAGATCATGACCTGTCAATGATTCCAGATCTATTTCATCATGATTTTGTTCTTCAATTTGTATCCCACTTGATCCTTTTTCAGGATGAAGAAGAAATATTTTTAGTAATTTCAACTTCCTGATATATTTAAAAGGTCTATCCGAGTCTCAACATAATTATATCCTGAAGTCGGACAGAAGGTTGGACCCATTTGCAAGATTTTAATCTCATCATGAGATAACACTCTATTTGAGAGATTGATCACTGTTTGTTCTCCAATTTCATTTACCATTTGCCCCTTTTGCCCCTGCTGCGTGTCATTCTTGGTGTTGGGGCATCTTCTCCTCACGCCTCCTACTTCTCCTTGTTTTCCGCCTTTTGTATTCTTTGTTTTTATTTGTTGTGGGGGGTGGGTGCGTAGTGCCGGTCTCTGACGTATCTCCCTTATTAGCTGATATTCTTGAAAAAAAGGGGATTCAAGACTCGCCTCTCCTTGGTGCGTGTTGGCCATTTGTTCCCCATCCGAAGTTTCCACTTCCGATTCTGAAGTATCCTTATTTGTTGTAGGATTTCCTCCTAGTTGTTTCAGGGCCTTTCGTGGCGCATCAAATTTCCGGGCAAATGTTAAAACGCGACCTGTTAAATAGTCCTGCTCGTCCCTCTGAAATTTAGACTGTTTGCGGCGTCTTATTATTGCCTCATAGTCTTTCAGACGTGTCATCATTGTATTTCTCAATTCATCGCTGCGTTTTGTATCCTTTTCTTTGTTTATGAGTTCCTCCAATTTCTTGATCTCTGCTGTAGCCTTCTCATGATCACTCCAGGCATATTTGATAAGTATTTTAACCATTCCCTTTGCTGACTCCGTTGTGTGATCTGCCCACTCCTTTAATAGTAAAGGGTCGGGATTCTCATAGGACGGCACTGTAAAAATACGCAGTCCTCTTGGTATGCGGTCATAATCTATATACCGCTGCAGTGAGGTAGCCTCCCACCATTTTCGTAGCTCCCTTTCATGGGCTTTCTCCAGAGATTGAAATAAAATCACAAGATTAGATGGGGGAGACCCTCCCGTCGCACCTGCCAGGGGTTGTAGTTGTTTCGTTCCTATTCCTGGTTTAAAAATATCCTTAGCTGCTTCCTTTCGCTCCCGTAGATTTGACATATTTATTCTGAAACTTTAAATAGCACAGTTCTGTAAGTTTGTCTGTGAATTCAGCAACACCTGGGAGGCCTTTGCACAAAATAATACTCCTCCTCGGGATAGAGACTCTGTTTATGTTATTATTGTTAATTGCTTGAACGAAAACAGCGAGGCTCACTCACCGGCAACTCAGCATCACAGTGCCCGGGCAGCCGCTCGGAGTCCGCGGTGCATCTATCCCCGGCAGGAAAACCACGCCGCCTATGGTCCAAGCGGATGCAAGTTGTAAAACCGTCATGCGTTCACAACAGTTACTTCGTTGTCCAAGTAGAGTCCCCGGGCTGGCGGTCAATTGAATTTGAAACACTGAACGTCACCGCCGCCGCTCCTTACTTCCCCGGGTGCTAAATCCAGCGGTGGTGAACCGCTCGTTACTGCTGCAGACCAGGCACACCTATCCGTGACCACAATGGACAGCACTCACGGAGTTCGTTGTAAAATGCTTTATTGTGCAAAGAACCTCCCTCCAACAAAAAAAAAAAATATATATATATATATATATTATCTACTGGCGGTCGCCAGTAGATAGTTATAGTTACAACCTATTATCCTATTATATATTACCTATTATCCATAGGAAATCCGCGACATTCTATTTGAAATAACACTCTTGCCGGTTGACGTATCTTCGCGAAATTTTCAAACTTTGTGGCCCGCTCCGGTCCGCTCCTACCCTGAAAGTCTCGGGGGATTCGTCAAGCGGGGGCCGAGAAAAAGGAGGGTCCCAAAATGCGTTTTCCCCATGCACTTTTCCATAGGAAACTTTAGACACGGCTACAGCCCGAACTGCTGAACGGAATTACACCAAATTTGGCAAGAGGTAGTTCTTGGTTCAGAAAGAACCCTTTTTGTTAAATGGTGTAAATCCGTTCAGTAGTTGCTGAGAAAATGAAAAGTAAAAGTTAGTGATATCTATGGCCGAGTAGGGTCCGCGTACCCTCAGCGCACCCTGCGCGCACCGTCCCGATCCACGAGCTGCATGTTAATTGGCTGTCAGCTGGCTGTCAACATTCCGATTCAGGAAATGTTGGCAGCCATTTATCCCTCGGTAGAACCGAGGGACAGAAACAAGTGCGCAAAGCGCATAAAGGGGGCAGGGTAGAAACACCCTGACACCCTAGGTTTGCTCAGGGGGTCCCACAGAGCTGCGTTGCAGAGAGGTGTAAAAAGGGGTGTGGCCTCTCTACACGTCTCTGCAACGCAGCCCCTAGCGCATATTGGAGGTTCCTGGTGGGCTAGTTGGCCCCTAGGGACCCTCAGGATTCAAGGGGACTTAATCCCCCAACTTAAAACGCACCACGGGCGCGTTTGCACAGATGTCACCTCAGGCCCCGCCCCTCCCTTCACCATTGTGCAAATATTCCTCTAAAATCAGCCGAAATCCGAATTCCGATTTACTCACCTGTTATCAGGAGAGACCTCAGTGCTGCATCTTTCAGCCCAGTACTGATCCTGAAAAGTAATTTTAACCGTACTTACCAGTAACTTGAATTTCCTTCATAGGCTAACATTGACTGGTATCACTTGGAAATTCTTCTAAGTGTGGAGTTTTGGAACTTTAAAATATTCCTCTAAAATCAGCCGAAATACGAATTCCGATTTACTCACCTGTTATCAGGAGAGACCTCAGTGCTGCATCTTTCAGCCCAGTACTGATCCTCAAAAGTAATTTTAACCGTACTTACCAGTAACTTGAATTTCCTTCCATAGGATATCATTGACTGCTTTTTGCTGAAAAAGTTTCTAAGTGTTGATTTTGAAACATACAAATATTCCTCTAAAATCAGCCGAAATCCGAATTCTGATTTACTCACCTGTTATCAGGAGAGACCTCAGTGCTGCATCTTTCAGCCCAGTACTGGTCCTGAAAAGTAATTTTAACCGTACTTACCGGTAACTTGAATTTCCTTCATAGGCTAACATTGACTGGTTTCACTTGGAAATTCTTCTAAGTGTGGAGTTTTGGAACTTTAAAATATTCCTCTAAAATCAGCCGAAATACGAATTCGGATTTACTCACCTGTTATCAGGAGAGACCTCAGTGCTGCATCTTTCAGCCCAGTACTGATCCTCAAAAGTAATTTTAACCGTACTTACCGGTAACTTGAATTTCCTTCATAGGCTAACATTGACTGGTTTCACTTGGAAATTCTTCTAAGTGTTGATTTTTGAAACATACAAATATTCCTCTAAAATCAGCCGAAATCCAATTCTGATTTACTCACCTGTTATCAGGAGAGACCTCAGTGCTGCATCTTTCAGCCCAGTACTGGTCCTGAAAAGTAATTTTAACCATACTTACCAGTAACTTGAATTTCCTTCCATAGGCTAACATTGACTGGTTTCACTTGGAAATTCTTCTAAGTGTGGAGTTTTGGAACTTTAAAATATTCCTCTAAAATCAGCCGAAATACGAATTCCGATTTACTCACCTGTTATCAGGAGAGACCTCAGTGCTGCATCTTTCAGCCCAGTACTGGTCCTGAAAAGTAATTTTAACCGTACTTACCGGTAGCTTGAATTTCCTTCATAGGCTAACATTGACTGGTTTCACTTGGAAATTCTTCTAAGTGTGGAGTTTTGGAACTTTAAAATATTCCTCTAAAATCAGCCGAAATACGAATTCCGATTTAGTCACCTGTTATCAGGAGAGACCTCAGTGCTGCATCTTTCAGCCCAGTACTGATCCTGAAAAGTAATTTTAACCGTACTTACCGGTAACTTGAATTTCCTTCATAGGCTAACATTGACTGGTTTCACTTGGAAATTCTTCTAAGTGTGGAGTTTTGGAACTTTAAAATATTCCTCTAAAATCAGCCGGAAATACGAATTCCGATTTACTCACCTGTTATCAGGAGAGACCTCAGTGCTGCATCTTTCAGCCCAGTACTGATCCTGAAAAGTAATTTTAACCGTACTTACCGGTAACTTGAATTTCCTTCATAGGCTAACATTGACTGGTTTCACTTGGAAATTCTTCTAAGTTTTGATTTTTGAAACATACAAATATTCCTCTAAAATCAGCCGAAATCCGAATTCTGATTTACTCACCTGTTATCAGGAGAGACCTCAGTGCTGCATCTTTCAGCCCAGTACTGGTCCTGAAAAGTAATTTTAACCGTACTTACCAGTAACTTGAATTTCCTTCCATAGGCTAACATTGACTGGTTTCACTTGGAAATTCTTCTAAGTGTGGAGTTTTGGAACTTTAAAATATTCCTCTAAAATCAGCCGAAATACGAATTCCGATTTACTCACCTGTTATCAGGAGAGACCTCAGTGCTGCATCTTTCAGCCCAGTACTGATCCTCAAAAGTAATTTTAACCGTACTTACCGGTAACTTGAATTTCCTTCATAGGCTAACATTGACTGGTTTCACTTGGAAATTCTTCTAAGTGTTGATTTTGAAACATACAAATATTCCTCTAAAATCAGCCGAAATCCGAATTCTGATTTACTCACCTGTTATCAGGAGAGACCTCAGTGCTGCATCTTTCAGCCCAGTACTGGTCCTGAAAAGTAATTTTAACCATACTTACCAGTAACTTGAATTTCCTTCCATAGGCTAACATTGACTGGTTTCACTTGGAAATTCTTCTAAGTGTGGAGTTTTGGAACTTTAAAATATTCCTCTAAAATCAGCCGAAATACGAATTCCGATTTACTCACCTGTTATCAGGAGAGACCTCAGTGCTGCATCTTTCAGCCCAGTACTGGTCCTGAAAAGTAATTTTAACCGTACTTACCGGTAACTTGAATTTCCTTCATAGGCTAACATTGACTGGTTTCACTTGGAAATTCTTCTAAGTGTGGAGTTTTGGAACTTTAAAATATTCCTCTAAAATCAGCCGAAATACGAATTCCGATTTAGTCACCTGTTATCAGGAGAGACCTCAGTGCTGCATCTTTCAGCCCAGTACTGATCCTGAAAAGTAATTTTAACCGTACTTACCGGTAACTTGAATTTCCTTCATAGGCTAACATTGACTGGTTTCACTTGGAAATTCTTCTAAGTGTGGAGTTTTGGAACTTTAAAATATTCCTCTAAAATCAGCCGAAATACGAATTCCGATTTACTCACCTGTTATCAGGAGAGACCTCAGTGCTGCATCTTTCAGCCCAGTACTGATCCTGAAAAGTAATTTTAACCGTACTTACCGGTAACTTGAATTTCCTTCATAGGCTAACATTGACTGGTTTCACTTGGAAATTCTTCTAAGTTTTGATTTTTGAAACATACAAATATTCCTCTAAAATCAGCCGAAATCCGAATTCTGATTTACTCACCTGTTATCAGGAGAGACCTCAGTGCTGCATCTTTCAGCCCAGTACTGGTCCTGAAAGTAATACGTAACTGAACGAAGCAATAG